>JALIZF010001806.1:600000-835635 GCA_029948255.1 Telmatactis stephensoni
AATTCTAACCAAAGTTGGACAAATACAGTCATGATTCAACGATTTTGCTGTAAGACCTGTAATGGTCATAATTTCTCTAAGTAGCAAGCCGGGACTTGTGGTCCATTGCGTTTATGTATATCTGTTATGTTCACATACCTTGTTAATGTAAACTGTACATTTCCCAGTGTCGGCTTAAGTGTACCATTTCCAGTTATTCCATACAGTTACCATATCCCATTCATACCAGTGCCAGCAAGTGTACCATTTCCAGTTAATGTCATGCAATGACCATTTCCACCATACCATACCATTGACTATCCATACCATTTCCTATCCATACCAGTGTCAGCAAGTGTGCCATTTCCAGTTAATGGCATACAGTTACCCCATCCTACTGTATGCATGCATACCAGTGTCATCAGGTTTGCCATTACTGCCATAAGGCCACCATTCCTTTCCATACAAGTGTTATCAAGTGTATCATTTTCAGTTAATGCCATACAATTTCTATTTTCTAGCCATACTAGTGTCGTCAAGTGTGCCAGTTCCGTTTCTGCCATACAGTTACCATTTGCCATTCATACCAGTGTCTGAAAGTTTGCCATTTCTAGTTAATGCCATATAATTACCATTTCCCACCAGTGTCAGCTAGTGCACCATTTCCAGTTATTCCATAGAGTCACTATATCTCATTCATACCAGTGCCAGCAAGTGCACCATTTCCAGTTGTCATATATTATAGTGTACCATTCCTTATCCATACCAGTGTCGTCAAGTGTGCCATTTCTATTAATTTTATATCATACAGTTACTTCCATACCACTGTCAGCAAGGTTGTCATTTCCAGTTAATGCCATAAAGTTAACATTTCCCATCCATACCACTGTTAGCAAGGTTGCCATTTCCAGTTAATGCCATAGAGTTACCATTTCCCATTCACAACAGTGTCGTCAAGTGTGCCATTTCCAGTTAATGGCATACAGTTACCATTTCCCATCCATAACACTGCTAGCAAGGTTGCCATTTCCAGTTAATGCCATAGAGTTACCATTTCCCACCTATACCAGATTCAGCTAGTGTATGATTTCCACTTATTCCATACAGTTACCATGTCCCATCCATTCAATTCATAGAACCATAGAATTAAATACAGATGTCAAAGCAATTGGTTACTATAGAAATGTCGGAAATAGGGTAAAAGTCTCCTTTGCTTTCCACTCTAATGAATGGCCTCCAACCTCCCCTTACAGCCATCCCTTTCCTCTCATTATTGTCCAGTAATCAGTAAATTGTTATTTTGACCTCCAACAATGGGATGTTTTGATCTCTGACCTCTTGGACAAACATGAAACACTTAACTTCTAGCCTACAAGAACCATCAGTACTAGATTGTGAGGTCCAAAACATACTGTACATGTACCTGTACACCTATCCACAACAATGCAGAGTAAACAAGGTTATTTACCAGATTATGTAAAGACTTTGATTTTTACTAGTATCGTAGTCCCTGTAAGCCATGTCCAGCCATTTGGTACCATTTTCCTGTCCATGTCATATTACCACACAAGTCATGTACAACTGTAGTGTCATTTCCAATCCATACCATGGTTTTTTATCCAAGGCATCATTTCCTGTTCATTTTGTAGATTGCATCTCATAATAAATATCATAGAAAATCTTAAGGTGTGTGCTGCCATTTTACAAGGACCATTAATTATATGTGGTCTTGGTTGCTACCGATAGTACCACTCATCACTTCCTGGTCATGCTTTAGATTGCATCTCATAAGATCCATATTTTGTCAGTGCCATAGAAAATAGGTGTGCTACCATTGTAGAACCATTCCTAATGACTGTATACCACCTGATACCACCAATTACATCCTGGCCGTGCTGTTGATTACATCTCATAATAAGACATTCTTCCATACCATGGAAAGTAGGTGTGTGTTTTGCCGTTGTACAAGGTCTGTTTCTCACATCCATTCCTCAGTTCCAGATATACCACCCATTAATTCCTGGTCATGGGTTAGAGTGCATCTCATAATAAGAACCATGTTCTGCCAACATAAGAACCATTCTGCCAGTGCCATAGTCATGCATGTCATCATATCCCAGTTGCAGATGCCATCCAATACTCCCAGGTCATGTCTTAGATTGTATCTGGTAATAAGAGTTATGTTGCAGATGCCACCCATTTCTCCCTGGTCATGTCTTAGATTGCATCTCCAATAAGAACTAATTCTGCCAATACCATAGACAATACTAACAATAGATGTGTATGCTGCTGCCATTTGCAAGAGAACCATTTTATGTCTCACTTCCTTACACCACTAAACACTTCCTTGTCACAATTTATGTCATCTCTCAACATTCAGAGCAAGCAATATCTAAGCAAGTTCACTGATATAGAACCAGATACCATACAACATAGCAAATAAATGCTATGAAGTGTTATCCATTAACCACCATAAGCTTGTTCAAGCTGAGACAAAAATATCAATCAAATAACTTCATAACAAAGTGTTACACAATGCCATCATCTCCACCTTAATTATAGTGTACGACCAAGTATACAATGTCATATTCTTGCACCATGACACTGAAGATCAATGATCGTCAACTTATCTTTGACTTCTGCAGTAAGAAAAATGTGCACCACAATGCAAACAAGCATGAAAATACATGCATGGTCTGAAGTGACTCGCTTACCAATATTTTTTTATCAAACAGAACCCAAAGACATTTCATTCATTGGCCAAGGTTATCGAAAATAGTACTAAATTAATTTATAGACTACATTAATTTATGTACTAATTTTAATGTACTAAATGTATTTGTGTATAAACAATACTAAGCTATTTATTTACAGTTTATTTTAATTTTATAAAGTTTACTCTCACTCCACACTTTGGTTACTATCTCAGATAACCATTAGACAAATGGACAAAATGGCCAAAAGCTTTGCTCAATAAAAATACATTGATAAAGCCACAAGACTAATTAAAATCATTGTGCAGTGATCAAATAACCATTAAATAATGGCTGATTTTCAGCCAACTCATTATATTCATCTGTCTAAAAAGACTCAGACAGACTTGCTCAAAATGAAAACAAAGTTAGATCATTCTACAGTAGTGTTTCTCCACCAAAAATTCACTGAAAGGTGAATCATTCAATTATGTGCAAACATTATAGCCATTAACCATGACTACAAACCATAATTATATCTGACAAAAGGAGAAAAATAAAGTCAAACATTGTGCCGCCATGTATCATTACTAGTAAGACATCATCATCATCAGAGCAAACCTCTTCAAGTACAATTTTTGTGATACAGCACCTCTGTCACTAGTTGTATGCATCAAATTAAAAATTAATGTTAATCCACAGCTATTTCAGGTCTGTCACCACTATTAGCCATCATCATTCTAGTGGCAAGCTGCATTCTGGCTTTTCATCTGATATCACCTCAATTGCAGTAGGTACCAGTAGTCTAGTGTTTTCCTTAGTTGTCTCCTAGTTGTCATCATCATCACCATCAATGTTTAGGTGAAGCATACCAATATACCTTGTCATCATTATCATCATCAATGTTAACTCCAAGTCTACATGTTCAGGCTTTCATCTGATGTCATTCCAGTTACCAGTAGTCCAATGTTTGCCTTAGTTGTTTAGGTGAAGGATACCAATATACCTCGTCATCATTATCATCATCATTTAGTACACTGGTTGTGTGTGCATGCTGGGTGAAATTTGTCATCATTGTGTACCACCATCTGCATTGTTGCTTTCACCATTCTATGGTGTTGTATGTTCCCCTTTCTGGTATGGCTATTTGCATCTGTCATCATCATCATCTATAACACATGATCATCATCATCATTATCTGTACCATATTGGACCATCCACTATCTTGTCATTGTTTTCTATACTCTGGCTATTTACCATATACTCTCTCACCACATTAAGCAAATTCCACCATCTAGCTTGCAACTATTGGTTTTCTGTTTCCTAGGCATTTGTGAGTTTATCATTCATTGTCATCATTCATCTTCATTATCATCTGTCGTTGGTACTGTTGTCTTCCCCTTTAATGGCATTCTTTATATGTATTCTTTATAATTATTCATCATCGTCATCAACATCATGTATGTTGTTGGTGTCACCATGTATCCTTAACATTCAGCTATTGGCATGTTCCCTTTTAAATAATTGGCATAGGCATTCTTTATCATTCATCATCATCATTATTTTATGTTGTTGTTGTCACCATCCTACATTTAGCTATTGTTGCACTCTCTCTTATATCGTCTGCATTCTTTATAGGCATTTGTTAACATCATCATCATCATCTATATTGTTGGTGTCATCATCCTAGATGCCATTCTGTGTGGGTTATTTATATCTGTTAACTGATACCACATTGGACCATCCACCATCTTGCCGTTGTTTTTCATACTCTGACGATTCACCATTTGATGCATACTAGGTAGAGTCCATGTTTGGTCTCTGAAATAAAGTTCTTGAGACAATAGTACATTACTTAGCTATATACATTTTATTGCTTACCATTCTCTTGATACCATACATTGCAGGATGCCCATGCAACCTAAAATTGATAACATTATAGCAAGTAAAACACTTTGACAATTTTTAGTTACATCTAACGTTCCAGTTAAAAAATGATTTTTAATCAAATCTATCTCAACTATAGTGCTCTTAATTAATAAAATGGTATTTTTTCATCTTTGTACAGTTATAACCTTGATCCTACTCATGTGATAGAAATTATCATTCAAGTTGCTTATTCTGATTTGAGTTAATTCTCTTTTCTTCCAAATTTACTGTACTTTTATTTAATATGTATATTTTCATTTTGATAGATTTAGTTACCTATGGATTATCCTTTACCAACCATGAAGTAACTGATGAAAAAGTAAGTAAAATATAATAAAGTAATTTAAAAATAAAATAGTGTAACATAAGGGAAAACCCCTGCATGTTAATAATAGTATAAAATAAAAGCTAACCAAAATAATCTTTCTATGAGCATTTTATTACAGAAACTACACATTCCAATTAATTTTACCTTCAGTTGTTTATGGTTGTTCTCTACTGCATGGGTATTTCACATTTAGAAGTTGGCCAGAATACTTATTGGAAACTAGAACAAAAATCAGCAAATTAAATGAAAACATGAATGAATGAAAAATGAGAATCTGAAGATATTTCACATGAAGCAAAAGTCTGATTTGAAAAAATGGAAAATAATGGAAATAACAGGAATTCAAAAATGAATTCCCATTCTTTTGAATTCAAGAAAATTGCCGCCAAAATCATTGCATCGCAACCTGTATTTTTGCTAATCAGTTAGGTTATCTTCTTTTCTGATCCGTCCGTCGTCCTTGGGGACGGAGCCTATCCAAATGCATTCAATTATTGTTTGATTTGATATAAGCTTCCCCCCAAATGATGATTGAGGGATCAGAAAAGACAAAATTCTATTAATAATCAAAGTTGGACAAATACAGTCATGATTCAACAATTTTTGCTGTAAGACCTGTAATGGTCATAATTTCTCCAAGTAGCAAGCTGGGACTTGTGATTCATTACGTTTACGTATATCCATTATGTTCTCGTACCTTGTTGGTTTTCATTTTTGTTGATTTTTAGTCTTTGACACTAACTAATTACCACAAGAAATTTTGAATATGCAAACCTGTAGATTAAAGAATAAAGAAAATGATATAAATTCTTTAATCACTACATCGGACAGTTTTGTACATTTCACAAGCAATAGGGTAATCATGGATCCTTTTTTTCTCTCCCTTGAAAAGAAATGTGAAGTAAAATTCCCATTTGATTCTCACATCAATTATATTCTTTTGCTTACCTTATATTTATGTAATATATAAGTAATTTTATGTGATACCCGCATGATTGCCTGTATGAGCCATCCTTAACGTACATCGTAGAAAATGACTGAAAAATGAAAAAAGGGAAAAAAGAAAATTGAGAACAGTGAATTTTGTTAAGGGCACATACTTACCAACGATTGAAAAAAATATTACAATTTAACCCACAATGTAACTCCCCCAAAGTTGAAAACTCCATATAAAAGAACCTCTTGGAAGCCAAAGACTAAGAACATCGCCTTTTCAGCATGGCATGAATGACTGAAAAAATAGAAAAAGAGAAATGAGACAAAAATGATTTGGTTTCGAGTGTGCATACTTACCAAAAAAGACAAAAATAAATACTCCATAGTCTCTATCCGGAAGCTTGAAAACTCCATAACAATGGTAGACTTGCCAGCCATAGAGAAATGAAAGCTTGGTCTTGAGAAATCCTGTTCAATTCAATGTTAGTATGAGGTACACCTTGAGACAAGGTTTTATTGTGCTTTATTTATTCAACAACCTTTACAACAGTAAACTGCCATTACTAGGATAATAGTTGATTTGAAAGAAGATTTCACTGAGAAAATAAACTCAGTGGATAGCTCGAAGGAGACGAACACCATTTTCATATATTTTATTCAATTTCATTTTTTCAAATTTTGTACAATATTTTTTTACAACTTGACTTTTAGTGGACATCTTACAATGGTTGGCAAATCTGTTGAAGTAATTTATGGTTAGTCATTTAGTACACACTGACAACTGTTTTTTTTATTCTTTTATTTATTTTCCAACATTTACAAAGTCTTTCTGACACAAACCTATCCACTCCCTCTCCACTCCCCACCCCAATCCCCTACCCTTCTTTCTTCCCCCCCCCCCCCCCCAAAAAAAAGAAGAAAATAGAAGAAGAATCGAAAAATCCACTGGCATCCACTGGCATCAGTTGAGTGAAGAAGTCATCAAAATGGCAAAATTTGCTTGTTGAAAACCACAAAAAGAAATTCCAAGAGTCTAAAAATGCACGAGACAGTCCAAATTCATCATTAGGCTTTTATATAAGCTCCTCAAAGAACAGTCAGCATCTTCTTGAAAATCTTGAAAGTCATCAAAAATAATAGAAAACCAATCTTGATGGATGGTTGAAAACCCAAAAATTGATTCAGGAAAGATCCGGATAGTCAGAGTACTCATGCCGAAGTCCGCAAACATGTTCCTACCTAATTCCCTCTATGTAGGTGCTGGAGACCCACCAATTCCCACTATCCCAACTAAGTCGGATTAATTTGCCTAACCTACTCTTGTTTAGTACTCTGACTTGCCGATAAAAAATCTGTTAAAGCTGTTTACTAAGCCAATTAATTCCGTTTTCTTTCGCAAGCCGGATTTTTTTTTGCATAACATTATAAACATCATAAAATATACAATAAGTTTGCTCTATCTACCTATCTACTGGGGAGTTCCTAATCAACATTCCTAAGGCCTTATCCTACTGTCTATTCAATGAAGGAGAAATTGACATGATATGATATCCATTAAAGAGAAGGTCCAGTATATGGCTTAAGGGCTAGTCCCACCATATAAAGTACCCCGCATACCAGTTTCCACCAATATGCGCAAGTTTACACTCAGTGAAGACTTACCATAAACCATTGCAAGGCTATAGCCTCACAATGGCCACCCTACATAATGTTGATACAAGCAGATTACATCCACATGATCTCCATATGTAGGTCGAGTGTAAACACCCTCAATGATGGATAAGATAAACATGCAATTCCTCAAAAACTATCAGTTTTCACCTTAGCATCAGCAAGACTTGTCATCTTGCAAAAATGGAAACACACTAATGCCAATCTTACTCTAGCAAGTGGAAACTTGCTGGCTCTTCCCAATTTTGCATCACCATGGCAACAAACAATAGGCTTGATTTGCAGCTATGAAGAGGTCTTCATTGCCGGAAAGCAAGGCCATCTAAAGGACTCTACTTACCTACCTATTAGGTTGTGCTCAGATCAACTAGAATTTGCGCCAATTGTTTAGGTGTGTGCATACGAAATGGACCAAAATGAGCACAAAGCTAAACCCAAAAAACTAATTGATAAAAAAGAAGAGTCCCCCATGCCACCAAGGTGGGATCCTTAAATGCCAAGGCAAAAACTCTAAGCAAAATAATGTAATTTGCATGCGATTTTCAAATGGATCCAAACAGTTGCCAATCAATATAAAAATCTGGGGGAGGGAGAAAAAAGAAAACGTAACCTTGCAATGTGCCTTCAAAATGTTGCAGATATAAACACAGACTGGCTTAGTGTGTGTACAGTAGTTACAAAAAAAAGTTTAGTATTAAAAGCTAAAACACAGACACAGTTCTGCAACACCAGAAGTTACACACGCCTAGTCATCAACTTCATCTGTGCCATTGTCCTTGGTAGTCTGGTGTGTTCATTTGGATCTTTGGAAGTCTGTTGATCTGGTGTCCATTTGGATTTCCCAGTCTTTTTTAACCTATAGTATAGGAAATCATGTGAAAAAAGAGTTTAAATTAAAGCAAAGCATGAATATTATTGCTTTATGCACCTTTAAAAATTTTCCAGGACACATACAAAATTTGGTGCTAAGCTTAAGAATCAAGAAACTACACATTCCAGTTTTACCTTCAGTTGTTTATGATTGTTCTCTACTGCATGGGTATTTCACCTTTAGAAGTTTGGCAGAATACTTATTGGAAACTTGAACAAAAAATGAAAAAAATTAAATGAAAAAATGAATGAATGGAAAACGAGAATCTGAAGATATTTCCCATGAAGCAAAATATTTGGAAAAAAAACCCGGAAAATATTGAAAATAAGTTTGGAATAACAAAAATTCAATTAATAAATTCCCATTCTTTTAAATCCAGGAAATTCCATCCATGGCAAAATCATTGCATCACAACCCATATTTTTTGCCAAATCAGTTAGATTCTCTTCTTTTCTGATCCATCCGTCATCCTTGGGGGCGGAGCCTATCCAAATTCGTTCAATTATTGGTTGATTTGAAGTTAGCTTTCTCCCCCCTCTCCAAGGATGATTGAGGGATCAGAAAAGTCAAAATTCTAACCAAAGTTGGACAAATACAGTCATAATTCAACGATTTTGCTGTAAGACCTGTAATGGTCATAATTTCTCCAAGTAGCAAGCCGGGACTAGTTGTGATTCATTACGTTTGGGTATATCCGTTATGTTCACGTACCTTGTTAATGTAAACTGTACATTTCCCAGTGTCGGCTTAAGTGTACCATTTCCAGTTATTCCATACAGTTACCATATCCCATTCATACCAGTGTCAGCAAGTGTACCATTTCCAGTTAATGTCATGCAATGACCATTTCCACCATACCATACCATTGACTATCCATACCATTTCCTATCCATACCAGTGTCAGCAAGTGTGCCATTTCCAGTTAATTTGATACAGTTACCCCATCCTACTGTATGTATGCATACCAGTGTCATCAAGTTTGCCATTAATGCCATAAGGCCACCATTTCTTTCCATACAAGTGTTATCAAGTGTATCATTTTCAGTTAATGTCATACAATTTCTATTTTCTACCCATACTAGTGTCGTCAAGTGTGCCAGTTCCGTTTCTGCCATACAGTTACCATTTCCCATTCATACCAGTGTCTGAAAGTTTGCCATTTCTAGTTAATGCCATATAATTACCATTTCCCACCAGTGTCATATAGTGCACCATTTCCAGTTATTCCATACGTCACTATATCCCATTCATACCAGTGCCAGCAAGTGTACCATTTCCAGTTGTCATATATTATAGTGTACCATTCCTTATCCATACCAGTGTCGTCAAGTGTGCCATTTCTATTTATATCATACAGTTACTATTTCCCATCCATACCACTGTCAGCAAGGTTGCCATTTCCAGTTAATGCCATAAAGTTACCATTTCCCATCCATACCACTGTTAGCAAGGTTGCCATTTCCAGTTAATAACATAGAGTTACCATTTCCCATCTATACCAGATTAAGCTAGTGTATGATTTCCAGTTATTCCATACAGTCACCATTTCCCATCCATACCAGTGTCGTCAAGTGTACCATTTCCAGTTAATGCCATAGAGTTATCATTTCCCACCTATACCAGATTCAGCTAGTGTATGATTTCCAGTTATTCCATACAGTTACCATTTCCCATCCATACTGGCATTCAATTCATAGAACCATAGAATTAAATACAGATGTCAATTGAAAGCAATTGGTTACTATAGAAATGTCAAAAATAGGGTAAAAGTCTCCTTTGCTTTCCACTCTAATGAATGGCCTCCAACCTCCCCTTACAGCCATCCCTTTCCTCTCATTATTGTCCAGTAATCAGTAAATTGTTATTTTGACCTCCAACAATGGGATGTTTTGATCTCTGACCTCTTGGACAAACATGAAACACTTAACTTCTAGCCTACAAGAACCATCAGTACTAGATTGTGAGGTCCAAAACATACTGTACATGTACCTGTACACCTATCCACAACAATGCAGAGTAAACAAGGTTATTGACCAGATTATGTAAAGACTTTGATTTTTACTAGTATCGTAGTCCCTGTAATCCACGTCCAGCCATTTGGTACCATTTTCCTGTCCATGTCATATTATCACACAAGTCATGTACAACTGTAGACTGTGTCATTTCCAATCCATACCATGTTTTTTATCCATCATTTCCTGTTCATTTTGTAGATTGCATCTCATAATAAATACCATAGAAAATCTTAAGGTGTGTGCTGCCATTTTACAAGGACTATTAATTATATGTGGTCTTGGTTGCTGATAGTACGTACCACTCATCACTTCCTGGTCATGCTTTAGATTGCATCTCATAAGATCCATATTTTGTCAGTGCCATAGAAAATAGGTGTGCTACCATTGTAGAACCATTCCTAATGACTGTATACCACCTGATACCACCAATTACATTCTTGCCATGCTGTTGATTGCATCTCATAATAAGACATTCTTCCATACCATGGAAAGTAGGTGTGTGTTTTGCCATTGTACAAGGTCTGTTTCTCACATCCATACCTCAGTTCCAGATATACCACCCATTAATTCCTGGTCACATGCCTGGTCATGGGTTAGAGTGCATCTCAATAAGAACCATGTTCTGCCAACATAAGAACCATTCTGCCAGTGCCATATAGTCATGCATGTCGTCATATCCCAGTTGCAGATGCCATCCAATACTCCCAGGTCATGTCTTAGATTGTATCTGGTAATAAGAGCTATGTTGCAGATACCACCCATTTCTCCCTGGTCATGTCTTAGATTGCATCTCCAATAAGAACTATATTCTGCCGATACCATAGACAATACAATAGATGTGTATGCTGCTGCCATTTGCAAGAGAACCATTTTATGTCTCACTTCCTTACACCACTCAACACTTCCTTGTCACAATTTATGTCATCTCTCAACATTCAGAGCAAGCAATATGTGAGCAAGTTCACTGATATAGAACCAGAGACAATACAACATAGCAAATGAATGCTATGAAGTGTCATCCATTAACTACCATGAGCTTACAGAAAAAAGACCCACACTGATAAGTACTTGGACTTCAACAGTCACCACCCGAAAGTCCACAAGGCAGCAGTAGTGCGAACCCTGGCTCACAGAAGTGAAACTCTACTCGTCGACATCGATCTAAAAAGTAGGGAAAGAGATCACATTAAAAAGGCCTTATCTGAGAATGGATACCCGAAGAAATTTGTACAGAGGCATCTTGAAAGAAAGTCAACGGAGAAAGAAAATAAAGAAACAAGGGAGAAATGTAAAGGGCTGGCGGTGTTGCCATATGTACAGAACGTCACTGAGAGAATTTCGCGCATATTGTCGTGTTATAACATCAAGACGTGCATGAAACCTAATCAGACGTTGCGCGAAATTCTCTCGAAACCAAAAGACCGGGTTGAAAAGCTCCATCAGACAGGAGTGGTTTACTCCATACCCTGCCAAGAATGTAATGTGAAGTACATTGGAGAAACAAAACGAGCACTAGGGACGCGTGAAAAAGAGCACCAGGCAGCACTACGACGAAACCACCCAAACCAGTCAGCCCTGGCTGAGCACGCCATAAAAACTGGCCATAACATTGATTGGGAGCGATCCAAAGTTATTTACAAGGAAGAACGATGGCATCAGAGGAAGTGGCTGGAGGCCTGGCAAATTGCAAAACATGGGTCAAACGTATTATTTAACAAAGACAGTGGCCGGAATCTACCAGACAGTTATCGTAGTTTGTTTAATGATTGTAATTAGAGCACGCGCAATTTTACTTGTACAGCGCGCGGATTGTTTTTAACGTCTTAGAAGCGCGCGCAGTGTATTTACATGCGTGATTTCTTGTAATTGTCACAACCGTTTACCCTGATGAAGAGCAAGTTGCTCGAAAGCTTGGATAATAAAAATGCAAGGCTGATGAAGCAAAATCTTGATCAATGAATCTTAACACGGCCTACGAACATTTACTGAATCTTGTACAGAAGGAAAATGGCAAAGAATCTTTCCAGCTAACAAGAAAACTTCTAACGTTAAACGGCAACGCTGCAAAACACAAGTGTCATCTTTATTTTAATCACCGCTGCAAAGAACAAAGAATATTACCGAAGCCGCTACAAATACGTCCACCTATAAGATCACGTGCTGGGTATACAATAGCCAAAAGCTTTGGATTTAAATTTCTTTCTCTGCGAATTAAGGAGAGTCACAATGCTATTAGAAGGTATGAAAAGGAAATTGCGAAGATTGAAGAACGCTTGAAGTCAACATGCAGTACGAGGTTGTGGAGACATATTTGTCGAGAAGTGAAGGGACATTATCAAAGTGTTTACGACGAAACCAAACTGAGACATTCTAGGAAACTGAAGGAACTTCAAGTAAGTGTTCCCAACACCAAAAGTAGCACTAATCAGAAATGGGTCGTGAACTTGTCAAGTAAAAATCTCGATGAATGTGAGGTACATGTTCTATCAAAGGGTCTTAACTTTGCTCCTACGCCTCGTAAGATTCCAGTGGACAAAATCGTCACTGAAGTAGAGTCATCAATTCATGCTTTGAATCCACAAGATAAGATAATTGTAAGAAATAAGATCACTAACGTTCTAACCAATGCAAGACTGCCTCCTGACAACTTAACGAAAGATGAGAAGAAAGCTTTAAGAACATTACGAGAGGACAAGAATATTATCATTTTGAGGGCGGATAAAGGAAACGCTACAGTCGTTATGGATCGAGAAGAATACAATCAGAAGATCAATAAAATGTTGCAAGAGAAGAAGACCTATCAGCCTCTAACTAAAGATCCAGCAAAATCATGTGAGACAAAGATGAAGGCGATCCTATCCAACCTGAAAGACAAGATCCCAGCGTCAACTTATAAAATGCTTTGTACCTCAGATGGCTTGACACCAAGGTTGTATGGTATTCCTAAGATTCACAAGGAAGGGACACCATTACGACCCATCGTTAGTTTTATTGGTTCACCGACGTACCAGCTGTCTAAATATCTTGTCACCATACTTTCTCCCCTAATTGGTAACACAGAATACCACCTACGTAATAGTCAAGAGTGGACTGATATTGCACATCAACTGACATTGGATGCTGACGAAGAACTTGTATCTTTTGATGTGGTATCGCTTTTTACATCTATCCCAACGAACATTGCTGTGTCAGCGGCTTTACAAAGACTGCAACAGGACACTAATCTCAGTGGGCGCACAAACCTTTTACCCAATGAAATAACATCCTTACTAACTTTCTGTTTGAATTCAACAGAGTTCTGTTACAATGGCAGTTATTACAGGCAAATCCATGGAACAGCAATGGGGTCTCCTGTATCAGTGGTTGTTGCAAACTTAGTAATGGAGGAAATAGAGTGCAGAGCTCTTGCTACCTTCACCACTACCCCACGAATTTACAAACGATACGTCGATGACAGCATATGTGTTATCAATAGAGAAGAAATCAACAAATTCCATCACCACCTTAACCAACAGGATGTGAACATCAAATTTACCATAGAAAGATATGCTAACCCTGGGTTACCTTTCCTAGACACCCTGAACAAAGTATGCGACGATGGCACTATCCAGGTTTCACTCTACAGAAAAAAGACCCACACTGATAAGTACTTGGACTTCAACAGTCACCACCCGAAAGTCCACAAGGCAGCAGTAGTGCGAACCCTGGCTCACAGAAGTGAAACTCTACTCGTCGACATCGATCTAAAAAGTAGGGAAAGAGATCACATTAAAAAGGCCTTATCTGAGAATGGATACCCGAAGAAATTTGTACAGAGGCATCTTGAAAGAAAGTCAACGGAGAAAGAAAATAAAGAAACAAGGGAGAAATGTAAAGGGCTGGCGGTGTTGCCATATGTACAGAACGTCACTGAGAGAATTTCGCGCATATTGTCGTGTTATAACATCAAGACGTGCATGAAACCTAATCAGACGTTGCGCGAAATTCTCTCGAAACCAAAAGACCGGGTTGAAAAGCTCCATCAGACAGGAGTGGTTTACTCCATACCCTGCCAAGAATGTAATGTGAAGTACATTGGAGAAACAAAACGAGCACTAGGGACGCGTGAAAAAGAGCACCAGGCAGCACTACGACGAAACCACCCAAACCAGTCAGCCCTGGCTGAGCACGCCATAAAAACTGGCCATAACATTGATTGGGAGCGATCCAAAGTTATTTACAAGGAAGAACGATGGCATCAGAGGAAGTGGCTGGAGGCCTGGCAAATTGCAAAACATGGGTCAAACGTATTATTTAACAAAGACAGTGGCCGGAATCTACCAGACAGTTATCGTAGTTTGTTTAATGATTGTAATTAGAGCACGCGCAATTTTACTTGTACAGCGCGCGGATTGTTTTTAACGTCTTAGAAGCGCGCGCAGTGTATTTACATGCGTGATTTCTTGTAATTGTCACAACCGTTTACCCTGATGAAGAGCAAGTTGCTCGAAAGCTTGGATAATAAAAATGCAAGGCTGATGAAGCAAAATCTTGATCAATGAATCTTAACACGGCCTACGAACATTTACTGTACCATGAGCTTGTTCAAGCTGAGACATAAAAATATCAATCAAATAACTTCATAACAAAGTGTTACACAATGCCGTCATCTCCACCTTAATTATAGTGTACGACCAAGTACACAATGTCATATTCTTGCACCATGACACTGAAGATCAATGATCGTCAACTTATCTTTGACTTCTGCAGTAAGAAAAATGTGCACCACAATGCAAACAAGCATGAAAATACATACATGGTCTGAAGTGACTCGCTTACCAATATTTTTTTATCAAACAGAACCCAAAGACATTTCATTCATTGGCCAAGGTTATCCAAAATAGTACTAAATTAATTTATAGACTACATTAATTTATGTACTAATTTTAATGTACTAAATATATTTGTGTATAAACAATTAATACTAAGCTATTTATTTTACAGTTTATTTTAATTTTTTTAAAGTTTACTCTCACTCCACACTTTGGTTAATTACTATCTCAGATAACCATAAGACAAATGGACAAAATGGCCAAAAGCTTTGCTCAATAAAAATACATTGATAAAGCCACAAGACTAATTAAAATCATTGTGCAGTGATCAAATAACCATTAAATAATGGCTTATTTACAACCAACTCATTATATTCATCTGTCTAAAAAGACTCAGACAGACTTGCTCAAAATGAAAACAAAGTTAGATCATTCCACCAGTAGTGTTTCTCCACCAAAAATTCACTGAAAGATGAATCATTCAATTATGTGCAAACATAGCCATTAACCATGACTACAAACCATTATATTTGACAAAAGGAGAAAAATAAAGTCAAACATTGTGCTGCCATGTATCATTACTAGTAAGACACCATCATCATCATCATCATCAGAGCAAACCTTTCTTCAAGTACAGTTTTTTGTGATACAGCACCTCTGTCAGTTGTATGCATCAAATTAAAACTGTTTAATCCATAACTATTTCAGGTCTGTCACCACTATTAGCCATCATCATTCTAGTTGCAAGCTGCATTCTGGCTTTTCATCTGATATCACCTCAATTGCAGTAGGTACCAGTAGTCTAGTGTTTTCCTTAGTTGTCTCCCAGTTGTCATCATCATCACCATCAATGTTTAAGTGAAGCATACCAATATACCTCGTCATCATTATCATCATCAATGTTAACTCCAAGTCTACATGTTCAGGCTTTCATCTGATGTCACTCCAGTTACCAGTAGTCCAATGTTTGCCTTAGTTGTTTAGGTGAAGGATACCAATATACCTCATCATCATTATCATCATCATTTAGTACACTGGTTGTGTGTGCATGCTGGGTGAAGTTTGTCATCATTGTGTACCACCATCTGCATTGTCGCTTTCACCATTCTATGGTGTTGTATGTTCCCCTTTCTGGCATGGCTATTTGCATCTGTCATCATCATCATCTATAACACATCATCAACATCATTATCTGTACCATATTGGACCATCCACCATCTTGTCATTGTTTTCTATACTCTGGCTATTTACCATATACTCTCTCACCACATTAAGCAAATTCCACCATCTAGCTTGCAACTATTGGTTTTCTGTTTCCTAGGCATTCTTTATCATTCATTGTCATCATTCATCTTCATTATCATCTGTCGTTGGTACTGTTCTCTTCTCCTTTAATGGCATTCTTTCTAGGTATTCTTTATAATTATTCATCATCTTCATCATTGTCATCAACGTCATGTATGTTGTTGGTGTCACCATGCATCCTTAACATTCAGCTATTGGTGTGTTCCCTTTTAAATAATTGGCATAGGCATTCTTTATCATTCATCGTCATCATTATTTTATGTTGTTGTTGTCACCATCCTACATTTAGCTATTGTTGCACTCTCTCTAACATTGTCTGCATTCTTTATAGGCATTTGTTAACATCATCATCATCATCATCTATATTGTTGGTGTCATCATCCTAGATGCCATTCTGTGCAGGTTATTTATATCTGTTAACTGATATCACATTGAACCATCCACCATCTTGCCATTGTTTTCCATACTCTGACGATTCACCATAGATGCATACTAGGTAGAGTCCATGTTTGGTCTCTGAAATAAAGTTCTCGAGACAATAGTACATTACTTAGCTATATACATTTTATTGCTTACCATTCTCTTGATACCATACATTGCAGGATGCCCATGCAACCTAAAATTGATAACATTATTATAGTAAGTAAAACACTTTGACAATTTTTAGTTACATCTTAAGTTCCAGTTAAAAAATGATTTTTAATCAAATCTATCTCAACTATAGTGCTCTTAATTAATAAAATGGTATTATTTCATCTTTGTAGAGTTATAACCTTGATTCTACTCATGTGATAGAAATTATCATTCAAGCTGCTTATTCTGATTTGAGTTAATTCTCTTTTCTTCCAAATTTACTGTACTTTTATTTATGTATATTTTCATTTTCAATTGATAGATTTAGTTACCTATGGATTATCCTTTACCAACCATGAAGTAACTGATGGAAAAAGTAAGTAAAATATAATAAAGTAATTTAAAAATAAAATAGTGTAACATAAGGGACAACCCCTGCATGTTAATAATAGTATAAAATAAAAGCTAACCAAAATAATCTTTCTATGAGCATTTTATTGCAGAAACTACACATTCCAATTAATTTCACCTTCAGTTGTTTATGGTTGTTTTCTACAGCTGCATGGATATTTCCGTAACATTTAGAAGTTGGCCAGAATACTTATTGGAAACTAGAACAAAAATGAGCAAATTAAATGAAAAAATGAAAAACGAGAATCTGAAGATATTTCACATGAAGCAAAAGATTTGAGAAGAAAAAAAAAGGAAAATACTGGAAATAACAGAAATTCAAAAATGAATTCCCATTCTTTTGAATTCAAGAAAATTGCCACCAAAATCATTGCATAACTGCAACCCGTATTTTTGCCAATCAGTTAGGTTATCTTCTTTTCTGATCCATCCGTCGTCCTTGGCGGTGGAGCCTATCCAAATGCGTTCAATTATTGTTTGATTTGAGCTTCCCCCCAAATGATGATTGAGGGATCAGAAAAGACAAAATTCTATTAATAATCAAAGTTGGACAAATACAGTCATGATTCAACAATTTTTGCTGTAAGACCTGTAATGGTCATAATTTCTCCAAGTAGCAAGCTGGGACTTGTGATTCATTACGTTTACGTATATCCATTATGTTCTCGTACCTTTTTGGTGTAAACTGTACTCAAGTGGGAATTGCTGCCAGAAGTCGACTCCAGAAACTTTCTGTTGAACAAAAAAAATGTACAATGACTGAGTGAGGAAATACAATTTTTAGAAATCTTTTCACATAGTAATTTTGTTTTTAATGTACTGTTAGTTCTGACACGTGGTAAACTTCTAGACCTTGTAGATGTTTTCATTTTTGTTGATTTTTAGACTTTGACACTAACTAATTATCACAAGAAATTTTGAATATGCAAACCTGTAGATTAAAGAATAAAGAAAATGATATAAATTCTTTAATCACTACATCGAACAGTTTTGTACATTTCACAAGCAATAGGGTGATCATGGATCCTTCTTTTCTCTCCCTTGAAAAGAAATGTGAAGTATAATTCCCATTTGATTCTCACATCAATTATATTCTTTTGCTTACCTTATATTTATGTAATATATAAGTAATTTTATGTGATACCCGCATGATTGCCTGTATGAGCCATCCTTAATGTACATCGTAGAAAATGACTGAAAAATGAAAAAAGGGAAAAAAGAAAATTGAGAACAGTGAATTTTGTTAAGGGCACATACTTACCAATGATTGAAAAAAGCAAAAACCCACAATGTAGCTCCCCCAAAGTTGAAAACTCCATATTATAAACTTTAGAACCTCTTGGAAGCCAAAGACTAAGAAGGTTGCCTTTTCAGCATGGTATGAATGACTGAAAAAAATAAAAGAGAGAAATGAGACAAAAATGATTTGGTTTCGAGTGTGCATACTTACCAAAAAAGACAAAAATAAATACTCCATAGTCTCTATCCTGAAGCTTGAAAAATCCATATATAACAATGGTAGATTTGCCAGCCATAGAGAAATGAAAGCTTGGTCTTGAGAAATCCTGTTCAACTCAATGTTAGTATGAGGTACACCCTGAGACAAGGTTTTATTGTGCTTTATTTATTCAACAACCTTTACAACAGTAAACTGCCATTATTACAGGATAATAGTTGATTTGAAAGAAGATTTCACTGAGAAAATAAACTCAGTGGATAGCTCAAAGGAGACAAACACCATTTTCATATATTTTATTCAATTTCATTTTTTCAAATTTTGTACAATATTTTTTTACAACTTGACTTTAGTGGACATCTTACAATCGTTGGCAAATCTGTTGATTGAAGTAATTTATGATTAGTCATTTAGTACACACTGACAACTGTTTTTTTATTCTTTTATTTATTTTCCAACATTTACAAAGTCTTTCTGACACAAACCTATCCACTCCCTCTCCACTCCCCACCCCAATCCCCTACCCTTCTCCCTCCCCCCCCCCCCCCAAAAAAGAAGAAAATAGAAGAAGAATCGAAAAATCCACTGGCATCCACTGGCATCAGTTGAGTGAAGAAGTCATCAAAATGGCAAAATTTGCTTGTTGAAAACCACAAAAAGAAATTCCAAAAGTCTAAAAATGCACAAAACGTCCAAATTCATCATAGGCTTTTATATAAGCTCCTCAAAGAACAGTCAGCATCTTCTTGAAAATCTTGAAAGTCATCAAAAATAATAGAAAACCAATCTTGATGGATGGTTGAAAACCCAAAAATTGATTCAGGAAAGATCCGGATAGTCAGAGTACTCATGCCGAAGTCCGCAAACATGTTCCTACCTAATTCCCTCTATGTAGGTGCTGGAGACCCACCAATCCCACTATCCCAACTAAGTCAGATTAATTTGCCTAACCTACTCTTGTTTAGTACTCTGACTTGCCGATAAAAAATCTGTTAAAGCTGTTTACTAAGCCAATTTATTCCGTTTTCTTTCGCAAGCCGGATTTTTTTTGCATAACATTATAAACATCTCAATATAAAAATAATATACAATAAGTTTGCTCTATCTACCTATCTACTGGGGAGTTCCTAATCAACATTCCTAAGGCCTTATCCTACTGTCTATTCAATGAAGGAGAAATTGACATGATATGATATCCATTAAAGAGAAGGTCCAGTATATGGTTTAAGGGCTAGTCCCACCATATAAAGTACCCCGCATACCAGTTCTCACCAATATGCGCAAGTTTACACTCAGTGAAGACTTACCATGAACCATTGCAAGGCTATAGCCTCACAATGGCCACCCTACATAATGTTGATACAAGCAGATTACATCCACAGGATCTCCATATGTAGGTCGAGTGTAAACACCCTCAATGATGGATAAGATAAACATGCAATTCCTCAAAAACTATCAGTTTTCACCTTAGCATCAGCAAGACTTGTCATCTTGCAAAAATGGAAACACACTAATGCCAATCTTACTCTAGCAAGTGGAAACTTGCTGGCTCTTCCCAATTTTGCATCACCATGGCAACAAACAATAGGCTTGATTTGCAGCTATGAAGAGGTCTTCATTGCCGGAAAGCAAGGCCATCTAAAGGACTCTCCTTACCTACCTATTAGGTTGTGCTCAGATCAACTAAAATTTGCGCCAATTGTTTAGGTGTGTGCATACGAAATGGACCAAAATGAGCACAAAGCTAAACCCAAAAAACTAATTGATAAAAAAGAAGAGTCCCCCATGCCACCAAGGTGGGATCCTTAAATGCCAAGGCAAAAACTCTAAGCTAAATGTAATTTGCATGTGATTTTCAAATGGATCCAAACAGTTGCCAATCAATATAAAAATCTGGGGGAGGGAGAAAAAAGAAACCTTTAACCTTGCAATGTGCCTTCAAAATGTTGCAGATAAACACAGACTGGTTTAGTGTGTGTTGTTACAAAAAAGAAAGTTTTAGTATTAATTAAGCTAATTAAACACTGACACAGTTCTGCAACACCAGAAGTTACACACGCCTAGACATCAACTTCATCTGTTGTGTTGTTCTTGCAGGTACTCTGGAGGGTCTGAAGTCTGATCTGGTTTTCTTTGGATCTCGCAGTCTGTCGGACCTGTAATATTTAGTGAATTTCCGTAAATAAATGATTGGAAAAAATATGAATATATTTGTCATGTTTTTTCAGACCAATTTTTTTTTCCAATTTAAGTGGTTCTTTATTTTTTCACATCATGCCTGAAATTATACAGAAAGGGATCATTTTCATAGTTTTTAGTTTTGTCTGAAACTGGTGCCCGCCCACCCCCTCAAAAAACAGAGTCCTCCCCCCCCCCCCCACCCCCCAAAGAAAGAGTCTCTCGTCCCCTACTCCCACCCTCCCGTACAGGCCCCACCCCTATCCCACTTGTTACCATTCCTCTTCTCAATTTCGCATTCTTAAAAATTTTCAACAACTGTTTGTATAATTTGTCATTTTAATTCACAAGTAGTGTATTTAGAAATGGTTTTAGCGTCAATAGTAAACAAAAAGCAAACAAACAAACAAAAATATTTTACAATGTTTATTAACAATTACCTTGATTTGACTTTTTCATTTGCCGTGCGCAAACGTCGTCAGTAAAACATTTTGTCTCAAGAGCTCGTCCAAAATCCATCGATTCCTTAAAAAAGAGAAAACATGTGAATAATTAAAAATGAAACTGAATAAATAAAGAATTTTTTGCGTTTGAAGGCACGAAAAAATTCTTAAATTTTGACGTGTTTGCAGTAAAAAATGTTTTACTATTTATCCTACCTGGAAAAAAAGTGAGAAAATGAAAGGAAAAGCAAACGTTCTTTGGTTTTAAATCACTATTTTGTCAAAACTTCTGAGAGAATCAATATGTTACGCGTTTGTACCTTGTGAATGAAATCTTTTGCCGCGGCAAAACTGAATTGTATGGACGTGTAGTTCAAAAAGACCAAATATAGCTTTCCCTTTTTTGTAGAAAGATTTGTTTGAATTTGCTTGGAATTTAGTTCTGTCGACGAATTCGAAAAAGACAAGTTTTCGTTTAATAAGTAGAAGTTTTCGAAAGTTTTCAATGGCAACTTTGTTCCAAGGCACATGTTCAGCGTGAAACGTTCGAACTCTCTTCGTTTTGTGGAAGAAAATAGCTTTAAAAGATTTGGAGAGCAAGAAAACGCTAAAGAAGCTACAATAACAGAATTTTAACGTATCGTAATAAATATAAACAGTTTTTTCTTTTCTTTTTCTTACCTTTCTTACAGTTTTTTAACGGACTGAATACGACTCTATTCACACACACGAGGTGAAGGTTGACCGAGGTTTGTTCTGAAAATTCCATTAAATGCACTTCTAACTGTTCCAATTTTGCCACCATTTGAGGCTTTCCTCTTTTATCTTCCTAGAAAAAGCGAAATTTGAGAAAAATATTTAGTTTGGTGAAAATTTTGAAACAAAAATTGAAGAAAACCTCACCTCAAATCTTCCTTTTCCCTTGACTTGGCCCCAAATGACTAAAGGCGCCAAGAAGTATACCATTCGAGTGCAAATTTGTGGTTTTAACCAATCACAAGGCAGAAAAAAATGGACGTTTCACAAGGAACCAATCAGAATTCAAGAAAATGTATGTCATTGACGTAATAAATAATGAAGGGGCGGACGGAGATTTCTTTAAGGGACAAATACTACCACAGGATGCCCAAAAAAGGCGATGTTTTATATATCTGTTGCCGTTTTTATAAATAAAAGTAAAGAAAGAAACTATTTTGAAAGAAATTACATACAGGTTCAAGCTCACCGAACGAAGGCCTTTGCGAGTAGTTCCCGCTTGCAGCACGTGACAAGTTTATGACCGCTATTTATTATCAATCCGAATGTTATTCAATATTATTATTATTATATTCATTATTCAAATTGGTCATTTATCAGCTAAAAATAAGAAAATATGAACGTTTAAGCTGAAAATAGAAACAGCTAGAGGGCGCGCCCGTACACAGTTTGAGGCGGTATTCCTGTGTTGTTATTATTGTGCAAAGGATGCAGTATAGACATGCAGTCAGTGTAGATACAGTAGATATTGTAGTAGGTGTACCTAGAGAGTAGGTACAAGAGATATAGTACATACAGTAGATATTGTAGATAGATGTACCAAGAGTAGATATAGGAGTAATATACTTTAAGTAGCGTACCTGTGATAAAGATGACTATATCAGGCTCGTAACATGGTATATTTTCGTCCCACTGATCCCGGGTTTTTACGGAAATTTTGATTCCTGAGGCCATATTTTTAGAAATTTTTGATCCCTGATCCTTGGTGCAAAAAACTGAGCTGATCCCTGATCCTGACCCAATGTCCCTGATCCTCGATCCCACCCATTTGATCCCTGAGCCCTGGCCTCTGATCCCTGATCCTGGCCATAATTTGGAGCTTGATCCCTGATCCCATATACCATGTTACGAGCCTGATGTTTTCCTGTACCATCGAGAGCGCCGCAAAGCTGCGCGCAATTTTGCTGAAAAAGTTGCCGAGATAGAACTCAGTTGAACTGCTCTTTAAGACTTTTAATAACAAAAACTACGTTTCCCACTTTTTTCGTTTCGTGACTGACGTTTTTCATATTGTTGTGAGGGGTAAAAACGAATCCCACTCCAATTTGTTGTTCTGTTTCCAATTTTCCTGGCCCAAAATTAGGCCATTTCCAGCTCCCATTTTACTCCTTCAGGACCTTGTTGCGCGCAACATTGCAGGGGAGCACGTACTCTATGTTGCGCGCGATGTTGCTGAAAATGTTGCCGATCGAAACCGTTGCATCGATAAGCTTTCCTTTATTTAGGTATTTAAAGAAAGGGAACTAATTCTATGAAAAAGGGAAGTTCAATATCTAATAAAAAAGGGAAAGGAAAGAAAAGAAAAGAAAGGGTTACAATCATTCCTCTAGCCCTCCTTGATTCTGAAGGTTTATCTTGAATCCAGGGGTGGATTTAGGAGAGGCTGCACATGGTATGCGCATCCCTTCCTGAGACGACTTTGAGTCCTTTTTTCTCAATATTTTTCCAAAATATCCTCTCGGTAGTTTCCAATTTATATGATGGTGCACCCCTTCCTGAAGACAGTGCACCCCCTCCTGAAGATAGTCCTGAATCTGCCCCTGAATCCTACCCTGGTAACAGGTCTACATGCAAGTGAGAGTACAAATTTTTCATTAATCTGAGTATGTTTTTAATCAGGACATTAGGTTGATGATAGATATTCATTTAATCTAACCTGTCTGATAATAAGTGAAGTTTATTTCAAATTCATGTGAATTTTTAATGTGTATAGCATAACATTTAAAAATCAACCTACAAATTTGGTTATTAATGAAATAGTGTGCCATAAATACTTGATGAAACACTACCACTTTTATGTGGATGGTTCAACACTTCGGTGAAGTGCTTCAAATATAGCAAAAAATTATACTTTAATAATAATAAATATTTTAAAATATTCAATCAAGTTCACACAATACTAAGTGTCTCGTCCCATGTAAAGCTGCAGTCAACCAAAATATCTTGAAATATTCACTCTAGAATTTTACTTTTTTTTCTTTCATTGTTTTATATTTGATTTCCTTTGTTTCATTTGTTATTTTTTGGTTTGCATCTGCTTATTTTTGATACATTTTCAATGCATTTGCTTTCTTTTCTCATCTATATCATCCTCCAATTAAGGGCATCCACAGACTATGTCATTCATGTAGTTATTGACAGCTAGTCATTATTGATTTCTTATATGCTTTCAATGGCTCGTCCAAACACTGCAAAAAGCAGCTGTCAATAACACTGGACTGGGCTCATTTGAATCTGAAAACAGGAGCAGATCTAGGATTTGCAAAGGTGTCTCAAATAAGCCTCTTGAGAAATGATGTCACATCCAAGATGGCAACCTATCAATGGAATCTGATGACATCATCTTGCAAGAAGCCTATGGAAAAATAAGTACAGTGCTAGTGGGGTGTCCGGTGCACCCATGGACACCCCCCTGGAGCCACCCCTGGAGAACAAAGCATATGTTTGGATATCAATCAAAACTAGTTGTCTGTGGAGGCCCTAAGAATTAATAATAGTCTGTCAATGCTGAATGGATGATGGCCCAGATGAAAGTATATCAATACATTAGAGCTGGCCATTTTGGAAGTGTATGCTGATGTTTTTCAAATTTAAAAAGATTCTGGAACAGTGCTCAATCAAATATTTATGATTTACATTGGCCTTGGTTTTATATATCTATTTGCACAAACATTGTCCCTTCAAAACATTGAAGCTGAGACCAAAATGGACATTGGGTAATTTGTTGAATAGTTGATTTTAAAGGAGCGTGTGTATGTGGATGATTCAAACAGCGACTGAGAGAAGTGTTTGGTATTCCAATCGTGATTATGTAGCGAATTCATAGATAAAACATATGAAAATCCATATATTACTAGTGTACCCAGGAGCCATTTTGGTCTCAGCTTCTAGGTTCGATGATTTTGAAAGGGTCAATGTTTGTGCAAATAGGTGTATATATTTTAGGGCCTGGTTGTTCAAATCAGGTTTGCATTAACCAAGGATTATTAACTCCAATGGTTTTCTTTAGATTTAATCCTGGGTGAGCGCTAACCCACTTTCAAACAGCTGGGCCCAGAATATTAGTTATGTGATCAGATGCTGATGTACTATGGCCATAATCTATTCTACTTTCTTGACTTTCTTTTTGCTGGTTTGCTTCTTGTCTTGTGGTTCTTTGGCACTGACTTGTACTTCACCTATTGATAAAAATATTTTAAAGCCACTGTTGTGCTGTTTGTATTCAAGAGGTTAAGCAATGGAAGCAAAGGAAACTAATATATCAAAATTTTGTGGAGATTTCATTTGTGGTGTCCATTGTTGAGCTAATTTTAAGTGGGTAATCGAAATTATAAAAGTATTCTGGCCTAGGGTAAGTTTTTTATCTATGTGATTGGCACGCTTTTGCTTGCCCTTGGGATTTTGACCAATTTTTTTTAGTTTTGGATCTACATCTACATCTTTATTAGTTGATAAAATCGTAAGATATCACTGCAGTTCTCCCTCGATGTGGTCTCCCTCACAGCTGCTACCAGTGTCGTCACACAACGCTTTCTCCCCTAAATAGCTACTTAGGGGAGAAAATGTTGCATTACGACACTGGTAGCGACTGCCAGGGAGACTACCCTCCATGGGAGTCAATTTTCAATTTTCATTGGAAAACAAAGAAATGAGTTTTACCTTTATAAATAAGATGATTTAGATGGCTTACCTCCCCATATTGCCTTTGTCATCCATTTTCCCATGAGGTAGAAGAAAGTTAAAATAATAGCACAAATACCAAAAAAAGCAATGCGTGCAGAGCTCTCCATGACACGTAGGAATGGATATACCCAATAATCACGAGTATAAGCAATGTATGAGATCCTAACAAATAAGTATGTTGTGTTAATAATATTAATCAGTTGTACTGTCAGTTTCTCATTTAATTAACTGATTGTTCTGTCAGCTTTCCATTTCTCATTTTTTCTGTTTTGTTGTTGTTGTTGTTGTTGTTGTTCACTCATCATTCTCCCACTTCTAGAGCACATTTCATATGACTGTGAAAACAGCACCGCATGGTCACGGCATGGTTATGGCAAGAATTTCAAATGTTTTTATAGACATCACGTCACTGACACAGTCACGGTACAGTGCAGTCCATTAGACACTCATATGAAATTTGCTCTATATAAACTCCCAAACAACTGACTCCTTTACTCCAAAGCTAAGGCTCAAAAACAAAGTACTACATGTATTTTCAGATTATAACAATCTAGTTCAGTTTCAGGTTATCAATTGAAAAATTGAAGAGGTCAGTGTAAGAACAGCTTAAGTGATCTCAGATCAAAGTTGATATTCTCCTAAAAGGTCTTTCAATTCCACAGGAGAACTTATAGTTTGATCTGAGATCATTCTCATTATTTTCAGTGAATTCTTCATTTGACAATCTAGAGAATAAACAACTTACCATGACATATAGGTTAGACCAAACAGAAGAAGGAAGAATATTCCTATCCTATTTCTTGGGTAAACATGGTAATTAATGGCACCCTCTAGAATAACAGCAACAGCACACCAAGTATGCTATAAAAATAATAATTACAAAGTCAAATCTAAGTCTAAGAACAGAAAAAGCCAAAATGAAAATAAGTACCATGTTTATGAAACCCTAGACTCAACACAAGTTGACCACTCATATATTTTTCTGTGTTTTTTATATATTTTACTGATAGGCCCAAATAATAATATGAAAAATGTATTACTTTTCAGGTTTTTAATATGTGGTTCCAGAAAATATCCATATCCCACCAGGAAGGGAATTTGTGAAAGGACGTTGCTATACCCTGGAACTTCCAATTTTCTTCCATACAAGCTCTGTAATTTTGTTTTCTCTCTGACTCCCCCTGATTACCCCCACCCCACACACACACCATCAGCACCATTCTAGAATTTCCAATTCCTCCTCGATGGTAGTATGGGAATATTTTCTGGGATTACACAATAATTGTAAGTCTGACAAAAATAAGATAATTAACCACAATATTACACCTACCAAGGCATGGTTAATCCAATTTGGGATAATGGAATCCAAGAATACAGGGAAAATCAGCTCACGGTCGACAGCATAGATACCCCAGAAAGATGCTGCTACAAACTATTATAAAAAGTAGTTTTTATTAGGTATATTACTTAGATTACTTAGTAGTAATATTATTGTCAATATTTGTACTTATTTTATACTTTAGTTGAGAGATACTGCATATATGTCACAAGTGAAGTATATCTCAGAAGTTAAAGGCAAAATAAGGAAAACATTTTGCACAAGAAATTTATTCAATCTCAAGAAAACCCTAAATGGAAATAGGAATATTACCCCATGTTCAAGTGGTCTGTCTTATGCTTGATTTACTTTTGGTCAAGAAATTAGATACTTAACTCCACTTGAAAAAACATCTCACCCTACTTGAGAAACTTATAGGACTGGGCCATTGTTGTCAATATTCTTTCTGATTGGTAGATTAGTTATAATTGGCCAATAAGAGCCATGCAATTACACAACATAAAATTGTTTCGTTGTGTTACAAATTGATGATGTTTCACAATAGTTTCCAACAATACAGTCCTATCCCACAGCTGTGTTGAGTCTCGTCAATGAACGAGAACACTGAGTGAGGAGACTAAAGACGGCTATGAGGTAGAATGCCAACAGTAATAATTACAACCCCAAATATTTTTTAATTATTGCAACCCCAAATATTTTTTCTGAAGTGAGTATTAAGTGAAGAAAAAGTCCCAAGTTCCTGAGGATCAGCTTACTTCATATCCACAGAAATTTTTCATCACTTACCACTCCATAAGGAAAAGCAATTGATGCAAATATAAGATCTCTAAGTGAAACAAGCCACTTGGTCTCTTGGCCCCTAAGAAGGCTAAGAACGTCTATCAGCGATGCTAGTACAAAGAAACATAATAGGACCACCTGTAAGATGAGCACAAACATATTAGAATAATGAAACATTTGTTATCATAACAATATCTATGTCACAAAAAAAATCAAACATGGAATCGCAGGAATTTGACTGCACGAACTTAGTGCAACAACTAGAAATCCAAGATCTTTAAAACATGCAAATTTTTCGAAATACATCAACACCTTATAAGTAAAATCAATTTTCCGGTTTGTGATCTTTGCATATTCGAATCTTTGATCAAAGGCTGAATTATTCGCTCACCAAATCTATAAATGTCAAATACTTCAATCGCCAGCCATATTCCAAAACTCCAGGAGTATATATCTTCAAATCATAGTGCATCACTATGATAAAATATACAGCGAATACAAAGTGTAATAACACTCCTACAGCACTCTTCGCCATTTTTCGCGACCGGCGATTACGTAAACTGCTGTCTTGACAAGTCTTGACAGGGATCTGGGAAAGAGGAGTGTCATTGGAGGCCATACACTGCAAAAAGTGGTCGCCTTGATTGAAGTGCTGAAAAACACTTAAGACTTTATTTAAGTGTTTGGCACTAACATCAAGAAGTATGTATCTCAGCTTAAGTAAGGGTGAACTTGTAATAAGTAGGTAGAATTACACATTACTCGGTCGAAGTGCACTGTACTCAAATGAAGAGAAGGTATCCTTCAAATAAGGGTTCAAGCAGAACTTGAAAGAAGTGTTAACACTAATTTCATTCCGTACATGATTGGAGATGGTGTTCTGCACTTACGTTTGCTTGTGCTTCTCAAGACAATGTCCGACATAGGCTCAGTTTTCAGCCGTCGGGGTTTCGTGCGCCCGCGATACTCTAGTGATATGCCTTCTTTCGCATCATACACGGTAGGTCCTTCATGTGACTTTATTGAAATATAGCGGAAATGAAATGCACTCTTCATACATTAATTCGGTGTGTGTGTACATTAACTTTGTATCCAGTGTATTCTGCAGTGTATCTTATGTTTCCTGTTTATTCTATTAAATCCTACGGATCCTATGAAACTAGTGCATTCCATGTATCCAATGTAACCTATGTATGCTGCGTATCTTATGTATCTCACCTTGGCTTTCAACACAGGCAGTCCAAGCATACTGTTAGTGTTGCTCTACTGGATAATGTGATACTGTGTGATTTGGCCTTTCAGTTTCAAAGGCATTCAACAACATTTAACTGACAGTGTCCTCATTTTGCGGCTCTCAATACTCCCCTGAATGAGATTTTGCCATTGTGTCTACTATTTCCATTGTTTTCTTTTGTTTTGATTAGACTAATAGACACTGATTATTAGATTTTGTTTCAAGGATTAGAGTGATTTTCACCCGGGACAACTTCAAGGCATTTTTTCAACGTTACCACAGGAAGCCCAGTAAAACTACAGCAATAATAGTGAGCTGAGTGAGCTGAGAAGAAGGGAGTTCCTATATTTCCCCCACATAACAAGAACAAAATAACTTGCTACATTTTGTACCCTCAGCAGTTCATCACATACAAGGAGAGCTGCTAAACAAATGCGTGCAGTTTTTCATTCAAAATGACAGATCGGGCTTCCTGTGGTAACAATGGAGACAAAATGGCGGCAAAACTAGGCTCGTCAATTCAAGCACACATTTCAACCAGTTTCTACCCTACTTTCGATGACCCCCAATGTCGAAATCTGACATTAATAGAGCTGGAACCAAGCTGAGAGTGCCATACATGCCATCGGTAAGATATTGTCATGTACAGTGTCAGTGACAAATAATTTTAACATATAGAGTCGTTTTCGTATGAGTGGGTCGAAACTTACCGTACCGTATCGTAACTGTACCAGTATCATAAATGCTATAAAAACATTCGAAATGCCTGCTGTAATCGTATCGTATCGTAACCGTACAGTGTTCCCACTCATGCGAAAACCACTCTAATGATGACAGTGAGATCAGTGTGTATAAATGAACCGGAGACCAAGAATGCATGACATGCAAATTTAACGTGCAACCTCAAACTTTATAACTTTAATCTCGGAACACAGGAACCCGTAATATAACAAGCATATGACACAGAGGATGAGGTGAAAGAGTTATAATCGATAATGGAATACCCCACAAATGATAATTTTGTGGTGGATCTTTGTGAAAACAATGTGGCAACACAATAGAAATATTAAGAATATTTGTGGGGTATTCTATTGGCTGAGTGGGTGGGAAAAAAATATAATTATTCGAAATGCAGTAGTTGTGAGTGTGAGAGAACAAACGCAGTACTGCATGTCCCCCAACTATCAGTGTGCATTAAGGGCATTTAACACTTTCATGATGTTCAATTTTTGTTTTACATGTGTCTGAGCGAGCAGTCTGGAACATCAGATCTGAAAGAGTTCAAAGAGTCTAGCTTTACCTTTAGAGAACCACTTAGTACACATTCCATAGAGATTAATCACTTAGGTGTACATATCCAGTAGATCTAGACTCCAGCTCACATTATAATTGTTTTTGCATGCCTTTTTTGGACATCTTTCAAGTTATTTGGAGTAAAGGAATACAATGTTTTAGCCTGAAATGGTGCATTTTAGGAGCCATACGCTAGCTTAACATTACAAGCCAGGTTTCCCTGCTGCATGTATATACATGCAGTCTGTTATATTTTATTATTATTGTTATTGTTATTGAGAGTATAGCTTAATATCCCCATTATTGGGAACATGCACTTTGATTGTTGCATATAGTTTAAACCCCACTATAGTAAGTCACAGGTGATAATAATTATCAATATTATTGTCATCAAGTTAACCATGCATCTCCAGATTACACATCAAATTTGATGTACTAACTAAGTCCATACAACCCATTAATCATGACTGTTACTATTTCCATGAGGATGTTCAGGTTCAGGAAATTGATCAATTTATGACACAAAGGACACTTTGCTCAATGGTGATAGCTCTTGCAACTGTCTGATTAACACCATATACAGCTCATTACAACAACATTGACCCTTTGAAAACATAGAAGCTAAGACCCAAATGAACGATGGGAAATCTGTTAATATACGCTTTTAAAGAAGCGCAATTGTACTAAATCAAATGTTTGTTATTACAAATTGTCAATTATGTGGTGAATTCATAGAGAAAATCTATGAAAATCCATATATTACTAGTGTACCAGGTGCCATTTTGGTCTCAGCTTCTAGGTTTGATGATTTTGGAAGGGTCAATGTTTGTTCAATTACCTATATAATGCCACAATAGGACCGACCCTTAAGCCCATGAAATTCCATGAAATTGTAATAGTTATGATTAGGATGAGTAACTCAATTAAAATCTGTTTCAACTAACAAGAGTATCTCTTTACTTGCTGTCGAAGACTAGTGCTCATTAGTGCCAAATACCATTGGTGTTCAGTACACACGCACACACACACATCTATATGCCTCACATAAAGACTGTACTAAGTGATGGCTTGTGCCAATAATTGGTTAATTATTAACCCTAGTTTTGAGTCGATACACATACATGTCAAGTATGATATTCCTCAGGGGAAGTGTGGGCTTGTCTTTATTTAAGTACCTTTCAGTACTTCTTTTGAGTGCACAAACACACTCCTCAAGTTTGACATCCCTGCTATGAAGTGATGGGTTGTCTGCATTGAAGTGCCTATTAGCACTAGTTTCAAGCGCACAAACACGCAAACATAAGTCGAGTACAATATCCCTCAAAAGAAGTGATAGCTCTTCTTCCTTCTATTGGCAATTATGACTAGTAATGAGTGCACACTTGTACAATGTCAAGGTCGATGGCACTAACATCTAGTTCACTTCACCTTACAACAAGTTTGTCCCGTTACTTCTATGTAGTACAAATAACACTTAGTGTGGGTTTTTTGACTACTTGCTTAAAGTCCACTCTGCACTTGTTTTAAGTTCAAACATGATACTCAATTTAAGTTGCCACCCCTTACATTGAGTTTGTGTTTAAGTGGTAAGTCCACTTACCGTGTGGACCTAGCTTCAAGTGATTTCCACTTAAATTCAGAAATTTTGCACTTGATCTAAGTGAACACTTTTTGCAGTGTATTTGAGCGGGAAATACAACCAAGTTTCGATGACCCTAGATGACCTCGTTCGCTATTGGTTATTTCGAATCATTTTGTCTCCCTTCGAAATTCAGTGTTCGGTTGTCTATAACTTTGTCAAATCATAGAAAATATTGGACCTAAAAACCTTAAATAACGAATGTACATATACAGCATCCATGGACCATGTACCATGCTGACAGAGCTGCTGCACATGTGTTGTATTCTTACCAGATTAATATCAGTTAAAAATTTCCATCTTCCAAAATGAACCAAGGTACCAGGAGTTTGTATTTGCGAATCATAATGGAAAATCACGGTAAAAAATGTCGCAAATGCAACATGAACTAGCACCCCAAAACTGTGCGCCATTTTGAAATTTCACTGAACGAGGAGATCTGGTGAAGACCTAAGCTTATATTTGGGTCGATTAATAATTTTGAGCGGGAAACTCCACAGCTCAATAGCGTTGATTATCTTACGCGTATGCGAAATCAGTAACTTATAAAGTAGAAATCTTTTGAAACTAGGACCAAGTAAATCGTGATTTTTCAAGAAGCATACTTTCCAGCCGTTTTCAAACTCTGACAGAGCGCCGAATCGATGCGAAGCTACTGCAATCCGGTTGTAAATATAAAGCCAGTTACATTACCATGTTCCATGGCGAAAAATATTTCCATTTTCCTAGTGGCCCAAGGTCATATGGAGTCGGTTCTTTCTTGTATTCCGAACAAATAAATAGATAAAACGCCGTCCCAGCAAAATGCAACGATCTACCGTAGTTTCTCATGGTTCACTGAATGGTTGGTAAAGACACAGGGACCCCGGTTTCACGATTCAGGCAGGGGCGGGCAAATCAAAAAGGAGCTAAACGGGTTTTATTCAAGGAGCGAAGAAATTGTTTTAGAGCAGGATTAACAAGTTATAAAAGGAAGAAAGAATATTATTTACCCAATATGCACAAAAAATATATAGAAAATAAGCAGCTCACACCAGTGAAGCAAGTTTTGAAGACAGAACTTTTCAATTGGTGGAGTGTTTTGGACGGTTCTCTATTTTTACCGAATCCCCCATTCTTTTCTTTTTTGTATTTGTTTTATAATCTTTTTCAGTCTTTTTTATTTTATTTATTTTTATTTTTTTAGCCGGCGAGCCAGAGATTCCGTTGGTCAGCATTCATCGTCTATGCGCAAGTTTTCATGTTATTAGTTCTGCGCATACAAATATGGCGGCTTTCCTTCATCGGAATTCGCTGAATCAAGATGTCAAATTTGTACGACTCAGAAAGCCCTAAATATGCTGAAAATAGACTTTGGACAACACCTGAATGACCACAAATCCTTACTAATTCTTGTCAAACCCGTAGGATATATAGGAGAAAAGACCTTTGCGAGTGTTTTCCGGGAAATTTCTCAGTACACTCGCGCGCAGGTACCGAATTCTACGCGAACTCTTCATCTAAAATACGCTCAACACATTTCTCCACAGTTTATCGAATGGAGCACGTTTCATTCTCACAGGAGAGTTCTGGGACTCATCTGCGTGGCAAAATGTGCCGATGCAAGAGAAACGGATAAGTTAGTAGGAAAAATCAACGATTTGAAATCTCTGTTCAATTCCACGTTACTCGATTCAAGATGTTTTGTTGTCGGGTGCAAGGTCGAAGATGGAGCAACCGTGAAAAAGGATTTTGTGTTTGTAGACGAGGAGAAATCTTCTGAAGAAATGGAGATAAATATGGCCGAGTTTGTGGCCTCTTTGTTTAATGTACTTGAGTCAAAACGAATCAGTAAGATTTCTGAGAAGTCAGACAAAATGGCTCTAATTTATGCGCCTGTAGAGATTGATACGTATAATACTGGCGAGGATAACAGGTACACAGACAAATGGTTGTCTTTCCTAATACATAATTTTTACGATTTATAAGTATTTTATCTTGTCAAATCAAGGATATACTATACGTTGTACTACTGTACCCACCCCTCCCCTACTCACCTTGCAATTAAAAATAATTGAAGGGATCCCAATGAAAATGGCCTAAGTGACTTTTGTTGTAGAACTGTTGATATTTTATCATTGGAAAGTCAAGTAATATTGTGGACCTTTTGATAATTTGAAAATCAAAAATTTTACTTAAGCCATTTTCATGGGTGCCCCTTCAATGTAAAAAGCACAGACTTCATGTTTGACCTCATGAATGAAAGGTCAATGCTCAACCAAATGAACTCACTACAATCTTGGATAAAACCTTGAGGACTTTTGTCTTCTGTAGTGGTGAATACATGTGAGCTTTGTCATTCATGGTAACTCAAAACAGAATGTTCAAATAAATGATCTGAAGCCTTCTGCTCACCATGTATTCATAATCTTTCTGAAGTTTCTAGGGTTTCACAGCGAATGTTTGTGTTTTTCTACAACGACATTTCGACGTTCCTTTGGTCGTCGTCTTCAGATCAATCTCTTTTGCTTGAATATTCTTGTTAGTAGTCCTTTCCATGGGTCAGTGAGTGCTAACTGGTTGAGTGGTGCTCTTTTGTTATGCATTGAAAATTCCTGGAGTCTATTGAGACTGAAAAAACAATGTATAACAAAAGAACACCACTCAACCAGTTCGCACCCATTGACCCATGGAAAGGACTACTAACAAGAATATTTAATAAGCAAAAGAGATTGACCTGAAGAAGACGACCAAAGGAATGTCGAAACGTCATTGTAGAAAAACACAAACATTTGCTGTGAAACCCTAGAAACTTCAGAAAGAATGTTCTAACAGGCCAAAACATCCTAACTTGGTTTTGTACAAGATTGTACACGTAGGTGACATTCATCTTCTCTTATAGTCAAACCTCTCCATAAGGCCTGGTTCTCTGTAGCAACACAAGCATAAGTACCAGCAACATATGCGTAAACTCGCTACATTTCTGAGTACATATGCGTACTCAGTACACATCTTGCTTGTGTTTATACTTGCATTGTTAGTGAGAACCAGGTTTGATGGCCACATTAGGGATAGTAATAATTGGCCACTGTGGAGAGCTGGCCATTGTACATAGGTTTTCATGTAGAGTGAATGAGTATGGGTCAGGTCAATTCATGGGATGAAAAATGCAGCTGTCCATTATGGGGGGTGGCCCCCAGGGTGGGGTACTCCTTTGTCAAAGTGGTAGGGGTGATTGGCAGCCAGTCTTGAAAATGACCCCTAAAAGGTATGCATAAATTACAATAGCTTTTGAAGCCATGTTGATTTCAATCCCTAAAAGTTGCAAAACATACTGTTGATTAACATCTTTATCAAAAGAGAAAATTAAGTTTGTTAAGCTGCTATGGTATTGATATTGTTTACTTAGTGACTGGACATAATCATTCTTCTGTTCTATCACTTTGTCCAATAACTTGACCCTTAGAATTAAAAAAACCAAAAAATTAGGTTTCCTTGGAAATTTGAGCTTGACAGAAGCAATTATATTCTTTGCGTGATGCGGTTTTAAAAACTCAAAATTTTACGGAGAATGTATGGGCTCATTAGCACTTTTGCCACCCATAAATTTGGAAGCAAATTAGAAACTGATATCCCACATAATATTACATGCAAAGAGCTAAAAATTTCATTGATTTCTTATATATCAAAGCTCTTAAAAGATTTGCACTCAATTTGTAATTTTATTGATTTTTAACCATATGCTAATGAAGCAGAATGTAAACATTGACGTCAGCAAAGATCCTCCTATATACAGAGCAAGGGATTGTGGAATATCTATTATGTTGATTTCATGTTTTATTTCATGTTTTATTTCTGAGAATAGACTTACACATTTCTTATTTGCTTCAGGAACCACAAAAGAAAGTGTATTGGGAGAAGTCGTAAATATATAGGAGATTTAAGCATGCTTACTGGACTTCACCAAGATGCTTTAATACAGTATTCTATGGCAGTTGAACATTTACGGACTGTTAATGATTTCTTATGGCTAGCAGGAGCAATTGAAGGCCAATGTGCATCATCCATTGCTATTACTACTGCTCCTCTGGATGAAGGCTTGTCCAAGTTTTTAATTTTACCCACAGACTGTGCAGCGAAGATGGCTAACGTTACAAGTAATGGTTTCGGTAATGATTTTGATGAAGCAAAGTTTAAAAACATTGTTCCTTTTTCTTATGATGAATTAGTTGAGAAACTAGCTGAGGCATTGTTTCTTTATGGAAGGGTAAGTTAATATTAGGTATACTATCATTTTGGTATTAAAAGTTCTTCATAATTATTAGTATTGTGAACTATAATATACATTCATATGTTTCAATTTTAATGATATTTGACAATAATATTGTTTTTGACTATTTGATCTCTCTTTCTTGATACTGAATGACCGTCATCCTCAGGAACGATTTAGGCTTAATACTTTGTTTTATTGTTTCAGATCAAAGGAGCTGCGGTTGTTGAAGTTGAGGCCCATCTTAAACTGACTAGGTTTTTAATTAGTCAAAGGGTAAGTGAAGAAAGAAATTTTCAAGTGTTTGCTATCCATAGCCATGCTGACTTTTAATTATTTTTATGCTTACTCTCTTACCGCTGCTAACAATAACCACCGAATAATGACTGTATTCATCTGAGCTCTGTTTACTGGGCAGAATGACACAAAAGCAAGCCAGTGTTTCACTCATAATGGCTATGGGTATGGCTATGGATACGGCTATGGGTTCACAAAACCCAAAGCCGGTTTATTCTCAAAAACACTAGAGATAATAAATTTTTTAATTTGCTTGAACTATATTGCCCAGTAAAGGTGAGGGCACCAAAAAGTGGCAACGGTACCCTGTACAATTTCAATTAAACCATTGTTTATACTGTAAGACCTTGCTTATGATATTTGTGTAGCTTACATAGCTACTGTTACTAGGGAAGTGGTGACTAGGTAGACAAGGGATGAGTAGCACCCTAGGGGAGGGGGAAGTACTCCCATTTATGGACTATATGGGGATGATCCACTGAACAGCATATGGTTTTTTTGAGTTTCTTGTCATGAACAGGGTATCCATTTCCCAATTTTTTTTAGTTTCATGTCATATTCAGGTATCTATTTTCCATCAACCTTAATCACAGCCACAGTATCATCTATTGCTAGCTCAACATGAGAGATCTAATATGAGAGATCTAACATCAGCTCAAGTATCATTTTGATAGGATATGCAGCAGCATGTAGTCTTTATCATCTTTAGCGACATATATAATTATATCCTTTGTCATAAACAGGGTATGAGAATTTAAGATTTTCTGTTATAAACAGGGTAACCATTTGAGAATCCCAGCAGAACATCCCCATGCAAATCTGGTGGAGTATCCCCCTCCCCCACCCTCCACGGGGAGTAGTACCTTCCAGGAAATCCTCACATTCTACTTATGTCCACACTTTAGTAGCAGCTATTGTTTACATCAAAACTTTTAATCTTTTGTTAGAAAACAATAGAAGCAAGTGTAGCCTTACAGAATGCCCTATCAGTGAATGTTTCTGCTATCTCTGACCAAGAAAAGGTAAACACTAAACTATTGTCATCATCATACATCATATCATCATCATCATCATCATACATTAGAGGTATAAATAAGTTCTTGTTGCCATCATGTATAAATGAATCATGATTTACAAAATGTATTGTCGTCATCATTATTATGATTTGTCTCAGAGATTGTTTAATCAGCATCATCATTTTTGTTAGATGTTATCATGTTTATTATCATTGTCATCACCAATGAGTTTGCATTAATTGCAGGAGTGGAGTGTGTGGTGTGCCCACCCACTCCAGAGACAACTTTGGGCCCTTTTCTTCTCATTACTTTTCCAAAATAGCCTCTTGATCCTCTGGACAGTTTCCAATTTCTATAATACTGCAGCCCACTATGGAAGGATTAATCCTAGATCCACCCCTGGAGCAAGTTGTACGAAGTCTGGATAAGCTATTTACCAGATAAAAGCCTATAACTTATATCTGCTGGATAAGGATTTATCCAGGCTTCGTACAACTGACTCGTAGTATTGCAATCACTCTTACACATTATCTCTCACATTATCTTTGATTATGCACATATACCTTTGTCAAGATGTTTTCTATATTTCTATCTAAGATTCAGCGATACAGCTCAGCAGCCCAGTTGTACAAGGAATTAGGGTTTCATCGCAAGTCAGCCTTTTTCACAAGAGTAGCAGCAATGCAGTGTGTTTCTCAGTCTCTCCCTTCTCAGGCGTGGTCAGCAGGTGAGTAATTCTTACACTTGTAACATTTTTGTTAGATAGCCACTAATATCACTATAATTATTGCTTTTTAGTCATATTCACTATTATTAGAAGCTATTAAAGGCTACAACATCAATCTAGATCCACAACACTTTCTCAAAGGTAAGCTACTATAACTACAATCAAACCTTTATGATGAATGCTGACTTCTTGTCTTACAGTACACATGCAGTTGGTCATTTGCTGCCCAACAAGCAGCCAACTGCTCAAGTGTTTGATGTCAAATTATCAACAGACAACAGACAGTAAATTTGGTATATATTACTCTGTTTGATACTAGAGCGATTTTCGTATGAGTGGGAAACTTACCACGCTGTACTGTGACTGTATCAGTACAGTAGTTTCTTTAAAAACATTTGAAATTCCTGCCATAACCGTACCATGCGGTGACCATGCCGTTTTCCCAGTCATACGAAATCGGCTCTATTAGAGTAGATTTCATATGACTGTGAAAACAGCACTGCACAGTCACGGCATGGTTATGGCAGAAATTTCAAATGTTTTTGTAGACATCACAGCACTGACATGACCACAGTACAGTGTAGTCCACACTCATTCAAAATCTGCTCTTGTACAATATGAATATAATTTCAAAAAAGAAAAATTTAACACCTTTTATTTCTGTTAAACCTAAATTATTGCTTTTTTTTGGGGGGGGGGGGGTGGTGAATCATTCCTTAAGGACGGTGGTCACAAATTGCAGCGCGCACTTTGTAATGCGCATGTTACTCAACGAGCGCGCGCGAGACGTCACACAAATTTGAATAATAAACGTTTTTTTGAAGATCGTGTTTCTCACAAAAACCATCGTGAAAACAAAATAGTTTTACGAATTTTGGAGAAGAAAATTCTGATTTTGAGAAGAAAAACACATGGCTTACTATATTTTAAATTAAATTGATTGTGGATAATCAAAAGCGCATAAAAAACGGATCTTTTGACCACCAGGAATAACGAATGCCGTTGGCTGCCATCTTGAAAATGTCCCATAAAGTCCCATAATACAATGTATTTCTTGCCACTCTCTAGGGAGGGCTGGGGATTTTGTGGTTATCTGGGCAAATCCTAATAAGTCTTTGTGCGTTCATTAGCAAATAACTTTTTAACTCGCATGGAACCCCATAATTTTATTTTTCTCATTTGCTATTAGATTAACTAAGCTATATGTATACAAAAAATTACGGTAAAAAAACTTATTTCCGATATCATTTTTTACAGAATAGTGTTGGATAACCTGTTTCCAGTGCCAGTTATAAGGGGGCATGAAAATAAAAAAATGCGTGTCATACCTTAAAAAATATGAGTTTCTTTCTTTTATCTTAAAGAATTCGACCTTTCAAGGTTTTTATTAATTTCATAGGACTTGTTTATGAATGAGCGTTTTGAAAAATATTATTTTATTGGAAATGCAAAAATCGCTGGTCAGCGGTTACTGACTGCATTTGGTATAATTATCTCCGTTAAATGCATGGATATCCCCCAATTTTTTTTCATAAGTCAAAAGCCCTATACACAGTCTATAAGAAAAATGTAAAGAAAATTGAATTCAAAAAAATGGGTAGTAATTAGTGGCCCCCGTCCTTAAATCTTAGTTTTATTTATTGATCTCCACAGGTCATGCAAATGGCTGGCCAGCATTACAAATTAGATTACTACATGAGCTTGTTTTCACAGCACGAAGACTTGGAGATCCATCTTTAGCTGTTAGGTACATAACTTATATAATGCTGTTGTAGTACTAACAATCATTATAACATAGCTACAATATAACACTTGCTCTGATTCAATGGTTGATTAGTAGATGCAAGCAATCATCCAAAACTCAATGGACAGCATGCTAATGTCAATTTTCTTGTCTTTTTATAATTAACCCCACCCTTTTTTTCCCCCTTGGAAAAAATGGCTGAGGAATATTGTCATTTGTTTTGAAAGGATTCCTGTTTTTATTTGAAGAACGACAAAGAATTCTTCATCCAAAAAGACAAAATAATTTGTTTTTCCTTGTCAATGCTGACTGAAAACTTTCAAATTATTTGTTGTGATCAATACAATGTACATGTTATAATATTTGGCTATGTTATAAAAGAAATGGTGTGCACAACTGCTTAATTAGCTGTGCATCCATTGAGCTATGGATGCACTTGGACTGCTGCTAAGCAATCAAGAAGCTATAGTTAACCTGGGCTACACCATACAACTCTTACACTTCTCTTGTGTTTAGCAGCGACCTGAGTATACTGAGTATTGACTATTTCTTCAACTAAACAATTTCTATAAATAATATCCTGGCCCCTTGTTTATAAACCAGCTATAAACAGTCCATTTAAATCTTCTATTTTATTTAAACCAGGCATATGTCATTTCTTCTCCACACGATGCATGAGCATTTAAGTGATGGTGAACTGTCAGATCTAGCAGGAGGTTTGGACACCTTAGCAAAGCAATGTTCAGGATCTATAGCAACTGGTATTGCTAATGATAAGCTATCTGTACAGAGCTTCCCTGAGGTGCCTTTGACTAAGATGCCTTTAGTCAGGTAAGAGAAATGAAAGAAAACCCCAGTAGAGCACAGCACAACACAGCACGGCACTTGCTTTTTCACAGTCATACAAGATCTGCTCAAAGAAAATATCTGTGTCAAAGAAGAGATTGCCAAGGTCTGTCATTAGAGCAGATTTTATTGGACTGTGAAAAATTGTGACTGTGAAAAAGTCCATATAGTGCCATGTTGTACTGTCCCATGAAGCATTTTGATTGGACAAGACATAAAAATTAACCAATCAAAATGCAGAATGAGATGCAGGATGCACGGGCAATACAGCACTACACATAGCACAGTCCTTTTTACAGTTGTACAAACTGCTCTAGATTAACCATACTGTAATTACTTCATTGCAATAGTCCAGTTTCCATTTGGTTGAGTCCACTGAGCTTCCTGACAAAAGGCACATTATGCAGGGTTAGCCTCCTTTTCAAGGAAGACCCATGGGACTAAAATCAATTTCTGTATTGTTTTAAGTGAAATTGTTTTGCTTTTCTCGCTGTTATTTTTTCGAATAATTTACCTTGACTCAAGGCTAACCCTGCACCAGTCTGTTGTCTAATTTTACAGCGGTATGAACAAACTCGAAAAAGGTCTATTCCTTGTGTATAAGTTATTACCCTGCCAGCAGAGTCCCCCTTACTCTGCTCGCAGGGTAATAAGCATTAGTCAGGGACCAAAATTTTTAGTGCATGGCTTTCTGATCCAAGAGGTCCTGAATTCAATCCCCAGTCACATCACACTTGTTTCGACTTCTTTTGATTCGTTGTAGCTTTAAGTAGCTTTAAATACCTTTATTAGCAATGAGCTTTTATCAGGTATTTTTAAATTTATAAAACAGAAAAAGAATTACCATAGCTGGAAAGAGCATGTTGAAATTAGCAGGACAGTGAAGTTTGAAGGAATTAAATCCAAAACTCACGAGAATATGAATTTTTGAAAAGTGTGAATTTGTGAGAAAACCTACCAGTGAATGTTTTCATACAAAATTTTCGATTTTGGAAAATTCTTCATATCTTCATGAGTTTGAAAGTTACTTCATTCAAACTTCACAGTTTTACTAATTTTGATGTGCTCTTTCCAGCTATGGTAATTATATTTCTGTACTGTGAATTTGGAATTACATGATAAAATCTCATTGATTATTTGATATCAGATCATTCAAGGTTCATCCATTACCCTTACATCTAAAACCAGTGGGCAGAAAGAAAGCATCTGTAAGTGATTCACCTTCAAATGGACCTTTTATTTTTTCATCATTACGGAGGAACCCCAAAGAACAGAAAAAGAAAAAAAGTAAGTGAGCCAAAGAGAACATGCTGACATCCATAGTACCACTAATTCAATTTACATTACAGCCTTTTATGTTTTCCCCCTTTCATATAAACTAGATGTCGATTTCCCTGAAGCTTGTTTACTGGGCAATGAATATCAAACACCATAGGTTGGAGTAACATGCTAACATCCATAGTACCACTAATTTGATTTACATTACTGCCTTTTAAGGCATGCTGCCCCTAATTCTGGGTACGCGAGCCCATTGTTTTAATGGGCATGGCACCTATAATTGCTCTATTTCACTATGATGGCATATAAAAACATTCTATGTTTTATACACAAAGGGTCATGGTCACAGGAGGGGGACAAAACAGCAACAACACAAAGAAAATTGATATAAAATGCACTGTACAGACCTAGTAACTAAGAAAAATGGTAACAGCCATAAATGGGATAAACATTGTTTGTTAAACATTGATGCATCTCATATTTGGGTACCAGGCCATTTGAGTTAAAACTTTTCTTAACAGAGGGAATTTTATTCAAATTTTCATTGTTCTATTAGACAATTTTGTTCCCCTCATATTAAAACAAGCCATGACATAATGAAATAGGGCAATAATTATCACCTTGTGAACGTAAAATTTGTTGGCCTTATAATTATGGGGTACTGCACCCAAAATAATCAGTTCACAGGCCAAGATTTAAGGGTGCGAGCCAAAAAAATGTTGTTATGTAAATCATGCTTGTAAAGAGATTTTGGAACATGCTCTAGAATAAGCTGGTGTAACTTATTTCTCTAAGATAACTTGTGGGTTCAAGGAGAAGTTGGGCAAGTGTCCATGGAAATATATAACACCATGCCATTTGAGCTGAAAGTTAATAAAATGGTAAGTCTTTGATTACTAAAAATGACTGATTAGCAGGCGGCTTTGCACTGGGAAACCATTCAAATGTTACTAACCTAATACAGTCTTATATATATTATTGTGCATATTACGTGTGTTCTTTTGAGAATTGTATAATAATGAGTATTACCTATTTCTGTTGATGTACAGGTACTGTGTATGGAAAGTGTAGACTTTGAACCTTTTCCTGCATGCCTGTCTCTTCCACCTAAAACTGGTCCACATTCAGTAATGCTTCTAGGAATCCCACACAGTACTGGAACACTAAAGATTTCAGGTACAAATTTTTAATTCACTACTTTCACGTGACCCTTAATGCCTTTTGTTTTGGGGGCAACTATTGTTAGTAATGTAAATCAAACAAAATGGCATCAATGACAGAACAGCTCATAAATCTTTTAAAGATGTCTACAAATTGACAAAACCAAAGCTCAAAAGATGTCTACAAACCACTTGCTGTTGATTTTGAAACGATGTCTAAAAAAGCCACTGCTGCCCCAAAGTGCAAGACTATTATGAGCATGTAAAAGTAGAGAACATCAAAAGATAATATTATATTGTACTGTGAAAGATGACAGCATTGATTTGAACCATTTTTGTCCAAGTCTGGAAGTGATAGAAGAAGTTTCATTGACTTGCAACACAGTTCAGAAGTTGATATGAGTTGATGCCCAGGTATTTCACACTGGAAACATCATTCACTGACTATTTACAATGATTTCATTATATGGTGTTTGGTATGATTGATGATTGGTGTACTTTATGAGCTGTGACTGATACTGAAGAGCTGCATCAAGACAGAGAGTTCTAAGCTACAAGCATTCATATAAGTGATCACTGACAGTAAAATTTCTAGCTTTATGCTGTAAAGTATCCCATTCTTTTCCAGGTTATACCATCAGTGTATTAGGTACAGAAAGTACTTGTCCCTTGTCCAAGGAGAACATGGAAAACAAAGATGACTTTCCTGTAGCAGTAGATGTTGTTGCCTTCATGCCTTTATTACAAGTTAGCACTTCACTACCCAAAGTACGTTCTGCACCCACAGATCTTGACAGTCCTCAGTCTGCTCCTTTAGTGACAGCTGTAACATTATATGCAGGACAGAGGTAATTGACAACAATGTTATTTAGGTATGTGTAGCAGAAGTTGTGCTTTAAAGCTTAAAATGTACACAATTGATTTATTTGTTGCAGCATGAAAGGAACAATTTCACTGGAAAATGTCGGAAAAAGAGCCATAGAATCCATTGTTATAAACTTGGGTAGTGATCTTGGAGAAGGTTAGTGCACTGAATGGGGAGCTGGATTTTGAAAAAGCTCTGAAAAGTATGGTGACTGCTAACTTAGAGCAGATTTCGTATGAGTGTGAAACGGACCAGTGCCGTGCCGTAACCGTGTCAGTGCCGTGCTGCCTATAAAAACATTCGAAATTCCTGCCGTAACCGTGCCGCAACCATGCAGTGCTGTTTTCACAGTCATACGAAATCTACAAGTATTTCTGTCATCCTGCAAATCTGGTTCCCCTAGTCACACTACAATATTATTAATAATGCTGTTTGATCACAGCATCACACAGGATATTAAAAATATTGCCGTCTGTTAGATTAGACAGATGGCATTATTTGCAACAGTGCAGCTGCTTTATCCTTCTTCTGTCTGCATTTGTTGGTATAATGCGGAGAGAAAACAATGATAGGTTATGAAGTTGAACAGTAATAAGAGACCATAATACTAAGAGAGAGAAACTCAGTATTGATGTCTGTGCGATGTTCATGGTGGCTAAGGCTAGTTTTAGTAACTTCGCCATTGCACGTGCAAGGCTATTGAAATATAGAATTCAAATGCTGAAAACAAATGGTCTTGTCTGCGCGCACATTAAAAATCAATTTCTACTGTTTGAGAGCCTTGCTCGTGCAATGGCGAAGTTACTAAAAATAGCCTTAGCCACCATGAACATTGCACAGACATCAATACTGACTTCGCTCTCTTAGTATTATGGTCTCTTGACAGTAATTATTGTAAAATTGTTCATTAGTTCCTGTCCTCCAACATACATGTAGCAACTTGACTAGCCATGTGACTGTTCAAAGCCTCTATACATGCTAGGAAAAATGTTAATATACAATTTTTTCAACTCAAATTCCTTGCAGGTGCTCACGACATATTCAGTTTTGACAAGGAAGAAGTCAACTCCTGTCTACCTTTAGAACCATGGAAAGTCAGCCAACATCTCTGTACAAATAACTGGCATCTATCATATCCCATCAAGCATCGGGAGCTCAGATAACCTCAGCTTATGACCCAGAGGCACCATGGGGGCTGAATGGGATTATACAGTTCCGTTATTCTGGAGAACTGGAAAAGGACCATCTATGCCGACGTGTATCCATGACGATAGATGTGTCTGTTGTACCAAGTCTTCATTGTCATAATTATGAACTAAGATCTATTCCAAGGTAAAGGTAGTTTGTTTTAGCTGTATTTGATTTTTGATCAAAATCTGAATTCTCCTTCGTCTCCTTTGAAATTCTAAGAGTGATGGGGAGATTTTAGACTTTTATCAAAATTATATGCATATTATTTTAAATGAGCACCAATTTAATTTAGTGAAAACTTTTTTTTTGACGATGTTTTGACATACCAACGTCATTATCAAGTCAAAATCTAACATAGTGATCAAAGTTTACATATGAAACAAATTTGGTGTTCAAACATCAATTTGGTTTTAATTTCATTACCAGTAATTATAGTGGATTGTGCGTATTAACAAGATTGTGTGTATGCTCTTAATTGAGAAATTCTATCAAGTCTAACACTTGTGCACACAATTTTTTAATTCGCACAATCCGCTACCTTCACTGGTAAATAAAAAACAAATTTGTGTTTCACTGGTAAATAAAAACCAAATTTGTGTTCATTCAAAATAAAGTGTGTGTATCATAGTAGATATATCCTGACTTCATCCTGATGTGTATTTGATGGTCATAAATGCTAAAATCTATGATTTTTACTAAATATTTGTATTGTATTTCACTGATAGTGATGAGTCTCAGTGCTTGCTGCTGTTTGATGCTGAGAACAAGACATCTAATGACATGGAGTTAGAATGCGACAGTACAACCACTCAAAGGTTTGGAGCATTACTGCTTGGATTTAAGTTTATTTTATTTATTTTCTTTTATTCTTTTTTTTTCCCTGAGGTAGAATCCCAATTTTCTGAAACCCTTGGTTTCTCAGATGTCCCGATAACTTGATCAGAACCAGTTGTTGTTTCCCTTAGATTTACTTCACTCTAACACTGTAATTTCACCCTTGATTTAAAACTACTACAAACTCAGATCAGTTCTTGGCTCCTATGGGAAAAAGTAACCCTCGATAACCTTCTAGAACTCAAATATTTGAAAAGGTGCTTACAGGTATTTCAGTTATGTTATGCCTTGAAGCAAATACCAACATTTTTAGACAAGGTGTATTTCTATTTTTATTATACAACAAGCAGGAAATCTGTCATCTGTTACTATATTAAGGTTTCTATCTATAACAAAAAGGATATATTTCTATGAAAATGTGCATAATCCTCCCTGATAAAACAATGTTTCAGCAGTTCAGCATCATTTAATGCCAGTTTCAATTTCTTGAACTCCCAATTTCTTAAACCTAATTTGCATTTTCCTTGGTTTGAGAAATCAAGATTCTACTGTATTTTATTTAATTATTTTATTTTATTTTATTTTGTTTTATTTTTATTTTTATTTTATTTTATTTTATTTTATTTTATTTTATTTTATTTTATTTTATTTTATTTTATTTTGTTTTGTTTTGTTTTGTTTAATTTAATTTTAATTTTTATTCTATTCTATTTTATTTTCATTTTATTTTTATTTAATTTTATTTTTAATTTTTAATTATTTTGTTTATTTTTTATTTGCATGGAGACATGATTTTTTTCTGCTCTCAAAGCAGAATTTGTGCTTCATTGTTATAAAATATTTCTGTATACACTGTAGTTGGTTAGGTTGCCAAAAGCAGTTTTTCTCTATATTCATAATAGAATAATTTAGAGTACACTTCATAATACAAGAATTTCTGCCAAATGTTTCCTAATTTTTACTAAGACTCAGCAATGTAAACACTGGTAAATTTTAGCTTCATCTAATTTAATTCCTAGAATTTCCCTGCCTAGTACAATTAAGGCTTTGTTGAGGATGGTTTATTCTCTCTTAATGTTTAAAATTATCACCAGAGTTCTCCCAAAAGAAGTTAAAATGGAAATACTCCAAGACAATTTAAATCAATTATTTTTAAAACTCATAAGGATTCAAACGTTAAATATGCTTTTATCTCGCTACAATCTGACATTATGGTGGCAGTAGGATAAAAGCATCTTTCAATTTTCTCCACCTATTTCAAGAGTGCATCTTGAATTTAGTGATATCTATTTTAATGCCCACTATCGAACAAATTATCAGATACTATTCAGAGCAGACTCTGAAATGAAAACATTTTTAATTTTGCAGGCATAAAGCATTTCCACCTTGCATGTCAAAACTTGAACATTTTTTCTTACCATTATGTAACCATGGTTTTAAGACTCTTGTTTAGAGGAATTATCAAATATTAAAAGCAAACAGTAACTTTAAAATGTTTATTCATAGCATTTTGAATTCATAAATTGCTGCTACTTGACTGTGTGCATTGGTGGTTGTAGTGGGAAGTGACACTTAAGTTATCAAGTTATCGGCTCTTGTGTGTTTAACTTAAAAGCTTTAAGATCATGATCAAGAAGAAACACTTAAACATATTAAGATGGGCTGGCTTTGAATTTAGTGTCAAGATTAATAAAATTCATTATTGTAATATGGTATTTTTAACATCCTTTATCTTTTCAGGAATAAATAAGTTCAACTACGTTAAAAACAAACAAACAAACAAACACACCATTGATCCTTTATCTTGTTAATTCAGAAGGCATAATATTACATTTTTGTGGATAATGCTTTGTTCAATTTCAACTTCCCATGCAAAACGTTTTTATATGGATTAACATGGTTTTATATGGACAATTATGGTTGAACTATGGAATTCTATGGATTACCTGTGGTCATTAGAGTCATAAAAGGGATTATCATGCATGTAACCTCAAATATGGGTAAAATATGGGTTTTGCTTCCCACATGTGGCCCATAAATGACTACATATGGTCATATAATAATATTATTTTGTAGTTTATATATATATAAAGGTCAAAACTTTGGGACCTTATTAAATATGCAAAAAAGTGACTGTATGGGATTATATGGGATTATAATATAGGATTATATATGGGGTGCAATTTCATGACTAGCTTAAATATGGAAATAGCAATGGGTTTTCTTACCATATATTGACCATTTTTACAAATGGTTTATTAAAATTGTTTATTCTCTATAAACACTTGCTGGGGTCTCCTCTACAAACTGGGTACTTAAACTTTTCCCATTATTTGAAGAGATGTCTATGGAGATGGCTCAAGTGATTAAGTGATGTTTGGGCTGTAAATAGACCTTCGATTAAAAGAATGTGATACCATTTTAGCCCATTTAAGAAACTTTGTAAGCTGTTTTGTATGTATAGTATAAAGAACAAGAGAGATTTTTTTATCGGATATAAAGCGGCTCGGATCTTTATACAGATAAAACACAATCTCGAGTTCTTTATATGGCTTAAAAAACTCCAACACATATTAGAGTTGTTCTCTAAAAGAAAATCCAAAATATCTTCATTTATCTTGGAGAAAATCGAGGTTAAAGTTGATGTAAATTAGGCCGAATCGTTATCAGATATAAAGACACTCGTCACGGTGGCGATTTTCATTGTGTTTGCCTTATGAATTATATCTTCAATTATATTGTGAGTAAAGAGCTTAAATCTGCCAAGTCAAGTCTAGAGAGAGTGTAGAAAAAAAATCAGTGATATCTTCAGTTTACTATCAGTACCAAATTTTTCACTTTTAATCACTTTTTCTTTATTTTTATTTAATTCTGCTCAGATGTGGGTAGTCATAGGACAGCTGATACCCTTAGTATTCAAGGCAATGACTCTAAAAGGTAATGTAGTTTCCAGGGGATTAGAATTCATTCATTTATTCATTAATTCCTTTTGCATTCATTTTATATTAATACAATGGTATCACACCAAAATGTTGTTTCATATCACTAATATTTACTTCCATGTCTTCATACATTATTAATTAGTAAATCCTTGTTAATCCTTGCTGAAAAAGCATTCATTTATTCATTCATTTTTCATTAATTTTATTCATTCATTCATTTAAAATTTATTCTTTTTTTTCCAGTTTTTTGCCCTTCCTTTCCAAAATTGCTGTCTGTTTACCATGGTTTTCCCAACAAAATAATCTTTCCTTTTCCCACTTCTTTTGTCTTTCTTTCATTCTTTCATTTTTTCTTTCAGAATAAGTGTCTATTTGCCTCGAATTCTTCTCTCAGTAAAAACAGATGAAGATGAACAGGTACTTCTAACGTGGTATTACATTTTAATTACTGTTAAAAGCTTAATGCTTTCAAACCCTTTTCTTTGTCTAAGTTGAAAAATTCAATATTGTCCAACCCATTGCTAAACATTTATTTCTAGAGAGTAAACTTAACTCCTGAGTGGTCTTAATGCACATCTATTTTTTAACACTCACTATTAATGAGCTTTTATCATGTAATTCCAAAGTTACAGACAGAATAATAATAATTATTATTAATAATTATATAATTATAATTAATTATAATAGTAATTATTACTATAGTTGGAAAAATTAATAAAAAATTAGTAAAATTGAGAAGTTTGAATGAAGTAAGTTCAAAACTCATGAAAATATGAATTTTCAAAATACGAAATTTTGTATGAAAACATTAATTTGTTGGTAGGCAAGAGATTACCAGCAAAAGTTTTCTTACAAAACTCACACTTTTCAAAAATGCATATTCTTGCAAGTTTTACATTTATTTCCTTCAAACTTCACTGTTTTGATAATTTTCACATGCTCTTTTCTAACAGCTATGGTAATTATTTTTTTGTTTTTATTATTAGTTTAAAAAGTCATTGATAAAAGCTCATTGTTCAAATAATTTTTGTACCCATACTAAAGTTTATCTATTGTGTTAACACTGGCCAAAACTTGTCTTTAATTTGCTTCTTTTTCCCCCCCCACTATATTCCTAATTCCAAATAACTCAAGTGTTGTTCGTACTATTTTCATTGTTCAATAGCTATCATCTGAGAAAGACAGAAGACAAAAGTACTGCCAGGCCATCAAAGATATGGTCAAGCTCTTTTGGAAATTAGTATCCTTGCTAAAAATTCAGATATTATTTTATTTTAGATTTACTGTAAATTATACTGTAAATTTATAGTTTTTTCCATCTATTCTACTCTCCTCTCCTCTTCTGTTTTCCCTCTCTGATTTTCCTTTTCTCCTCACATCCGATGTTTTTTCCTTTGCTTTTCTCTTCTTCTCTTCTTTTTCCTCTTGATCGTTTTTTTGTCAAAAGGTAGTTAAACATTTTGTTGAACATTTTGTCTTGGTTCTTGGTTCAGCTGATGATATGTTTATTTATCCTTAACTTCGTTTAGCCTGCTTGTCAAGTATGTGGATTCGGTAATATTGATAACTTTAAGTTGAGTAAGACTGCACTTAAAACTCTTAAACCAGATCCAATAGTCTTTGGTAAGTAATGTTTAAAAAATTAGAAGTGATAAAACACAATTTGTGAGTTGACGAAACTGCTTTAAAAACTCCATCAATATACACAGCTTCAATGTAAAGTGTTCAGCTTTTTGAATCCTGTGTCTAATAAAGTTATTATTATTATAATATCAAATAAAAATTTCAAAAATTTTTATATTTTTTCTATCTTTGCTTATGCTTTCCTTTCCTCCTCCTCTTTCACTTAATATCTATTTTCTCATCATCTAAAAGCTTCTTCTCTTTTCAATCAATTTTTGAAAGACATTGCTAATTTTTGACAGACATGCCAATTTTTGACAGGCATGCCAATTTTTGACAGACATGCCAATTTTTGACAGACATGCCAATTTGTGAAAGACAATGTGAAAGACAATGCCAACTTTTGAAAGACAAAAAAGGAAAAATAATTTTTTTCTTTAAAAGTTAAAGATATTTATCTCTTGTACTGTTTATCCTTTACTCATCTCAATCATTGGAGCCATTTATATGTCTTATCTAAGGCACAACTTAAATAAAGTATGAACCTCTTCCTATTCTTGGGTTGCATGTGACGTCATCAAAAAGCTAAAATCTGAACTATTCATCATACAAAACTGCTTCCTAGATATTTTATTTATATCATTAAGAAAAGTCCTCACACAAAAAACTGAGTTCTTTCAATGGATGGTTTTCAATTAATTGTGAGTCAATTTCTTTCACACAACCTGATTGTCACATATATCGTAATGATGCAGAAATATAGGCAAATGTGATTCAAATCATACAACTTTAACTTTGTTAGTGATAAATAAGTATGTTTTGGTGAATATTTGCATAGAAAACATGAATTATAGCGATATAAACATGATTTTGGTCCTTTGTGCTACTGTCCGCCATGTCGGTCTACAAAGGTTGTACACCAAGATAGCAGACCCATACATTTCACACCAAACAATAAAGACATCTGATTGCCTCATATCTCGTTATCAAAATATTCTTATGACTAAACATTTTGTGTAGATACAAAATTTCAACTGCTTTTTTTATGCAAGACATTTTATTCAAAAATATTCTATATTAATCCCAAAACATTTTATGATGACGTCAGTGCAACCCAAGAATAAACAGCATTTCTAAATCTAAGGTGCACCTTAGTGAGGAACAGCATTCTGAGCTGTTCTTCAGTGAGGCTCAAATAAGGTGCGTCCTAGACTAAAAGTACTGTTTATATGAAGAGGTTCTTGGGGCAGATCCAGAATTATCTTCAGGAGGGGGTGCATCGTCTTCAGGAGGGGGGTGCACCCTCATATCAATTGGATATGCTGAGAAGATATTTTGGAATACTACTGAGAAAAAAGGACTTAAAGTTGTCTCAGGAGGGGGGTGCGCACCCCCTGCACCCCTCCCCTAAATCCGCCCCTGGGCTTACACCTGATAGAAGGTGTGTCTTATGTAAGGCCTGCCCTATTTTGTCTCATAGAAATGCTCTATTGGTATGTTTAAACTGTCCTTACAGATCTCACTGTCAATGATGAAGTCTATAGCCATGACAAGGGTGTATCAGTTCCACTATGTTCAACTGTATCAATCCACATCCAGATCAGCAATAAAGGAGGTAAATCACCATTAATGAAGGGCTCCCTATAAAAATGACTTAAGTGACTTCTTTGATGATTATTTTCAATGGTATAAAATGATATCAATTAACTTTTCTGTGCCAAAAATTCAATGTCTGGACATTCATCAAAAAGTCACTTAGGTCGTTTTCACAGAGAACCCTTCATTTATGTCACAAGAAAACTTTTAAAAATGTATTTCACCATAGAAAATGTGTGCATACAGTTTTTATACTCGATGATGCATATGAGAAAATTCACCCATTTGCTTCCATGGCATAATCTCTAAAACCTGTACAAAGTAGTTAGTTTTACTGAAGTATTATTTTTTTCTCCAGTCCATTTATAGGCAAACAGCTACTGTTGAAACGATTTTAATCTTTGTTCTGTATTAGAAGTGCTTTTTTACCAACTATTGTATTGGATTTTTTTGTTTGAAAATGGCCTTCCTGAAGTTTTTGGCCAAGTCTAGTGGCCTCTTCTTCTTTTCTAACCAGGAAGTCCAAACTTTAGAGCAATGAATGCTTGCAAGGAGTTATTGTATTCATTATGCAATTACATAGTCCACATTCAATTCTCGTGTGTCCTTAGGGAATTTTTTTCTTTGTTTCATGTTCCTCTTCTCTTCACTTCCATTTCTGTTCCTTCCATTCCCTTCCCTTCCCTTCTCTTCTCTTCTCTTCTCTTCTCTTCTCTTCTCTTCTCTTCTCTTCTCTTCTCTTCTCTTCTCTTCTCTTCTCTTCTCTTCTCTTCTCTTCTCTTCTCTTCTCTTCTCTTCTCTTCTCTTCTTTTTTATCTTATTTTTCAAGATGGAAGAAACTACAACTTTGGCATCTAAATAAATAGCTTTCTGTGTGGGCTAACCTTACTTGAGGACAATTTTTATGTTTAAAAAGGGAAGTTGTAGACCGACCCCTTGCGAGATTTTCAATCTACACGTCAAAACAATTCTTTTTCTCTTCTGAGAAGTGTGTTTGACAGGAAATGTAATGTTCTTATTCTTAGACTTTGAGTTATCTGATAACTTTACGTTGGCCTTCATTTGGTGGACATTTATCTGTTTATTTTACCGCTAATAATTTATACTATTTTGATTCAGCACTACTCTACGAGCAGAGGCAGTTTTCCTGACGCTTCAAGTTTTTCTCTCTTCGTAGAAACGCGAGGAAAACTGCCTCTGATTCGCAGGGTATTTTAACACAATAACAACTCCGAAGATTTAACGGTCGTGCAAGAAAAAACTTGAAGGATGACATTTCGATTTTATTGTAAAATCATTATCAAATACTACTGAAGGTTACACAAGCTCGGTAGTATTTGATAATAATTTTGTAATAAAATCGAAACGTCATCCTTCAAGTTTTTTCTTGTACTACTTATAAGCCATCAAGAATGTTCTTCGGAGTTGTTTTTGTTGTTGTATTTTTTACATCTGACGACGGGAAATGGTATTTCGATTCTACTTGACAAATTGTTGTTATTGCTGTCTTTGAAAAGAAATTTGTCAGTCAGATCTGCCACTACTTCCGACCTGTCCCAATTCTTTCTTGATGTACTTAATTATGATAACGCTACTCTTTGCCTTTATACAACATCTCATTAATAGCAGACATAACTGTGTATATTCCTCGAGTGGGGTCCTTTTTTAAGCAATTTTTTTGACTTTTAACGGTGCCTGTCATGTCACCACTGTGTATTTGGTCTCTTAGTTTTCGACTTGATTTCTAGTCTAGACTAGTCCAGGGCACTTGACTAGCCAGAATGGAAATGTGGTTAGATATAATTTTTCGACTGTGTTTTTCATTTCTAACAAAAGCAAATGAAAAGCTTTGGTGTATTAGGACATACCAAGCTAGAACTAGATTTTCGTGTTGGTACTCATGGAGTTTTAGCAAATTTTATCCATACTTCCTTACGGGTGAATCGCGTAGACTTCTTAGTAATGCCTTTTGCCTGACTTTGTTGTTGTTGTTGTTATTTTTGTTGTTGTTGTTATTGTTGTTGTTGTTGAAATAAGTGTATATTGACAGGATAACTTGAAAATTCACAGAAAACAAAACATTAGCAAACTCTACTCTCCCTCCAATTCCCCGTTTCCCCCTCCCTTCCCTTCCCTTCCCTTCCCTTCCCTTCCCTTCCCTTCCCTTCCCTTCCCTTCCCTTCCCTTCCCTTCCCCTCCCCTCAAGACCAACGACACAGGCTAACCACTGACTATTTTTTTATGTTTATGTTTATCTATTTATTTATTTATTAAATTTATTTTTTATTGTTTTATTCCAGATATGAATTACCACAATATGACGTTACGATTCGAGCCGTACCAGGACCACGCGAATGGTTACCGTGCGAGCGAGTTGAATGGCAAAGTATCCTGGTTAGGAGATTTGAATACTCCAGCCAAGATGGTAAGTATTTCGACGGCGCAACACAAGGAATTCCCACAAACATTCGCGATTAAGGTGGATTATTTTCATTTTAAGAAGCTCTCTTAAAGTCCCACACCCCTTGTAAGGTAGACATCTAATACTTATTTAGCCTTTCCTAGTCAAAGCCTGCATTTTTTCTGGTGTTAAAACTCTCTATGACAAATGTCCAAGGTGGACAGTAAGATCAGGTCCCAGGTGCAACTGAAGGAATTTCTAAAACAAATTATGTTTACGATGGACTATTCCACATGTATTGAACTCTCTCAAAATCGCACACGTGTAGATCTGACTGGTCCTAGTCCCGCACACAGGTGGACAGTAAGCGCAGGTTTCGGGTGCAGCTGAAGAAATTCCTAAAATAATAGGATTACGATGGACTATCACACGTGTAGTGAACTCTCTCAAAGATACACACCCTTGTAAAGGGGACATCTTTTTAATACAGACCTGCACTGCAAAAACGTGCGAGTAAATATAGTCAAAAACTTGAGTAAATTGGTGCATCCACAGTAACTCACTTATCCGAGTAAATTTACTCAAGTTATTTGAGAAACCTTTACTCAAATAACTGAGTAACTCGTACCCTTTACTCAAATAACTGAATAAATATACTCGGATAAGTGAGTTACTGTGGATGCACCGATTTACTCAAGTTTTTGAATAACTTTACTCGCGTGTTTTTGCAGTGTGCCATGTTCCAACTCTAAACAGACACGTGTCAGAGGTCACTTGTCAGGAGCACACACTATCTGTTGAACTCTCTCAAAATCGCACACCTTTTTAAGGGGGGGACACCTTTCTAATACAGACCTGCCTTGTGCAAACTCTCTAGAACAGACACGTGTCAGAGGTGGACATTAGGAGCTGAACTATCACACACTATCTAGTGAACTCTCTCTAAACCACACACCTTTGTAAGGAGGGATATCTTTCTAATACAGACCTGCCTTGTGCAAACTCGCTAAAACAGACACGTGTCAGAGGTGGACATTAGGAGCAGGACTATCACACACTATCTAGTGAACTCTCTCAAAATCACACACCTTTGTAAGGGGGGACATCATTCTAATACTGCCTTGTGCAAACTCTCTAAAACAGACACGTGTCTAAGGTGGACATTAACACAGGTCCTCAGGGTGTTCATCCACCTGAGAAGGCGGACTTTTCTGTGTTAATTTTCTTATTATGGCTACAAGGACAGGACTAAATTCCTAGTCACCCACAGAGCCCAATGCACAGAAAATCGGCTTGAATTTCATGTCGAGATTTTCGAGGCCCGTGCGAGGCATTGCCGTAACACTGGAAATTGTAATGTCGGATTGATTTGACTTTACAGGTAGCTCTAGCACTAGGTTTAATTCTTTTGTTTCTGTAAGCCTAAAGAACAAAAAAAAAGGTGTTGGCCTTGCGACACGTTTACCCTCCCCCTTGTAAACGGAGTGTTAGATTTCACCTCCAAAATAAATATAAGGAACGATCTTTGTCCCATCAGTAACTTTCCTCCCATCATTTCCATCACAGATTTCCCCTGGAGAATCTTTCCAGCATTCTTGTTCTTTTGTGTTCTTTTACACTGGCGATTACTTCATTGATATCACCTGTCAAGGGAACGAGAGTTACGCAACTGTCAGTCAAGACGACGAGATGGTACAAGACGACTTGAACACGTGTAGTTGGAGTTTTACACCACCAATCAAGGTTAAAGTTACAGCTTAGAAAGATGTCTGCAAATTGACGAAGATCTACGATTTCCCTTGCAAAACTGATATATTTACCAAGATTATCCTTGAAAACGATTTTCACTGTAGAAATTAAATAATCACTGGAATGGTTTAGACCTTAATGAACAAAAACAACCATTGGAAACTCTTCGCCTGGTACCTACTAGAGCACGGAGGACAATTCGTAGCGGATTCGAAAGTAAATTTGGAAAATATGGCCAGAAGTTTTATACACAATAGATATTTCACAATTGACAGAATGAATGATCAATTCATGTATATTTCCTTTGTTCATGGCTACACCACGTGGTGAAATGTACCATTTAAAATCCGATCAAATGTTCGATGAATGGAAGCACGTGTTTCACTCAAATCATACAAGACCGACCTGAATTCAATTCAGACAGTTTTCTGGTGATTAACTAAATAATTGAGCAAATGTTTTGGCTATGACAGGTGAAACTTGTAATTAAGGCAGCCTGTCATGAATATTTTTAACTCTGTAGAAAGGTATATTACATGGGAAATAAATGGACTGTAATTCGCGCATTCAAAAAAATCGTTAATGGTTTTCTTTTCTTATCAGATTTTAATGGAAGCTTTCTTAACTGAACCAATCAGAATTGAGTTTTAACAAAGGACTGCTAATCGATTATCTTGCGGCTTTTTAACGAAAGATGACATCTGCAGTTGGCTTTCGTATTCCATAAGGTGTGGCTCCTCTGATCTTTGAAGTCTGGTTAGAACGACCATACAAAAAGTAAAAACAAAAAACAAAAAAATAAGCAAAGAGAGTCTAGAAGAGAAGCGATTGTCAATTTTAGCTACCAACAATAGATAGAAGAAATGCAAAACTACAGATGCTGTTTTCAATAGAGTGCCTTTAAGGGCTTGTTATCTATGCAATGATATAATTTCAACATTGGAGTAACATTTTTCTCCTGGGCGAGGGAGCGCTGCGTGACGGGAGCGTTGCGTGACGAGCCTTAAAGGGCTGAGAAAGAGACTAAGTAACTTTGCAGGAACGTTTCTCTGGATATATCGCGGGGAAAACGCAAAACAAAAACACCAAAATTAAGTGACACAATCCAAGACCTGCGCAAACGCAGTATTTTACCATTTTTTTCAGGAAAACTAATGAACTGTCTTCTTCAGTGTCAGTATCGAATGAAATGCCGCAATCCTGGGCCGAAAGAAACGGCGGAATCTTTGAAGCCGAGAGTTCGTTCCGCATCTTTCACTCTTAATTTCCGTCGACTTTTTCGGTCGGTTTTCAGTCGTGGGCGTGTCGTTTGTCCCAAGCCTCCCTTCACTGGGTCGCGGGCGCACCGAAGGAATTTAAGCCTAACTTAATTAGGACCGCACAAATGGAAATATTTCATCAAAAAGCCGGTAAAGAAAAAGGCGAAGAGTTCAGCAAACGCCTGGTAGACTCAGCTGAGGTACTAGAGTGAGAAGAGTCACCCGCGGCTCAAATTAACCTTTCACTTATCTGTTACACTTATGGACACAGCTGACTTATCCCTGGGAAATACCCGAAAATTTGAATTGAAAAATATTGTTGGCATTTGAGAAAAATTATTTGATGACAAAAATTAAATTTTTGGTTTAAATTTTTGAGGTTCTTTATTATTATTTCTTGTGCTAAAATATCGGTTTGTTTATTTTTGAAGAGACATATTTGAAATGTCTTAAATTTATTGTTTTGTGAATTTCCGTCTTGTCCCAAATTCCTCTCCTTCATATTTTCTTCGAATGCATCGCTATTTTCTTCGTGAAACATTGTTGACTTATTTTCAATATCAATTTCCCTTTATTTGAAAACACATCCTTTATTAGTAGTCACTTTAAAGTTATTTTCAATCAACGAGCAATTTCCCAGGACTTCAAACTGCAGGTAGTGTATTCACGCTGTAATGACTTCAACCCGCTCGAAAATATCCACATAAAATATCCAAATCCGATGGTAACGATTGAAGGGCGCTCCATTAAAACAGCCTTAAGTAACTTTTTGATGAGTAAGCATTGATATTTCGGCGTGCGGAAGTCCATTATGGACCACTTTGAGGAAAAAAAAATCGCCAGAAAAGTCACTGAAGCCATTTTCGCGGTCAGTCCTTCAAAACTCACAAAATTATTCACTTCAGCACTGAGATTTTTTTAAACTTTATTCCAGCGAGCCAAGCCAACAAAAAAGCTTATATCTCAAGCTATCATTGCTCGGTTCTTAAATCCACTTAAAATGTTGATTTATATATCCAAAGATTCATATTCGCTCTCTTCAAAAACATTAATATAGACAGCAAATAACATTCTTCAAAAATATTTCCACGGTTCGCCTTGTTTTTTGTGATTTCATCAAGGAAATCCCCATGATTTATTTTCCATTTCTGAAACAAACACTAAATATCACCTAAGTCTTTTTCTAGCAATAAATTTCAATAAAATCCAGATATAAATAGTTTTACATTACATTCAAGCATGTGGAACAGAAAGACCCGCTTTCATTAATATTGTCAAGTTTGTCAGTTCATTAACCATTTGCTGTTTGATTCCATAGTCTTTTGGTGCTTTTCATGAATTGCCCGCAAGTTCTGGTCCTTTCAGAACAAATTCACAGTTTCTGAACGCATCATAGTTTTTAGTCGTGAACGTACGACCACTTTTTTATATTTTCCTTCGAGTTAACCCCACAGCGGTATCGCTCAAAAAAGCGCAAAATTGAGAGCTTTTTTCCCACAGGAAGTTACTCCATTTCATTAGTATAAATTTCATTTCCTGTAGGTAATGAAAAAAATCAGCTGTTTGTGGCCCTAGGGGTAGGGCTTTAGCTTTTCAATCAGTATGATCTCCGCGTGCCTCTGATGATTTGAAGATATGCCATAACTTAATAAGCAGCAGTAGTCACAGTTGGTAACTGGCAACCAAAAGCTACATGCTCTAAAACGCGCTGTTTTAACTCTCCAACTTGCTGCCGTAAAGCGCTTGCAACAGCGTTAAGTTCGATGTTCTTTTCTTTCAACTGTTGCACCCGCACTTCCAACTGCGCCTCGCGTTCAAGTTTTTTCCTTCGACACTTCGAAGCAGCAACACGATTTTTTTGCTTTTTTCTTTCGCGTTTAACAATTTCTTGAAGTTCTAAATCTATTGGAGGAAGAGGTAGAACGTTAAGCCCTCGGCCTCGAAGTGACGGATCCTCAAATTTGAAGTTATCATGTTCATTCACTTGCTCCCCGGAGAACGAAGTCGAAGTTATATGATTGATTTTAGTGTTCTGTTCTGTTGATTGGTCGACGTGGTGGACGAATCGCATATCGGTACTATCGCAAGAGTTTTCCCGTGATTCATAATTTCGTTGTGAATCGTGAGTCCTTTCTGTTGGCCATCCGTAGGACAGGTGTGCCGTGGGTGCTGTACCTGTTGGCACAGCCTGTTGGTCAACTTTTGCATGTTCGTGAGTTAAATGTTCTGATTGCGTGTGTTGTTGGTCGTGAATATGTTGTAGCGCCTCGGCAAAACCCTGGACGTAAACTTCACGTTGTTTTGCTACGCTATTCCCTTCGCGCAAAATTCTTGTTGGAGTTGGGGTCTTGTTTTGTATACTCGCAAGGATTTTCTCGAATTCAGGTGACACTAAACTGAAAAGTGGGAACTCGGGAGAAGAAATTGGACCCGGATTTCCCCTTGGAGTAAGGCCAGTATTATTTCCAATAAATCTCTCTAATTCAGGCGAAACAATTTTGAACATTCCATTGATATCAGGAGATTGGTGAAAAATGCCAATGTTTGAGTTTCTGTCATTTATCGGCCGGTGGTTCTCTTGATCGGTAACAAGAGAGGGACGAAGATTCAATCTCATGGCGTTTTTGTCATACTTGTTAAAACCGTTCCCCGTCTGTGAGTGCGATTGCTGCTCGTAAAAAAGAACGTCCATGTTGTCGTAATTGCGGTAAATATGGTCGGCCATTTTCGCTCTTCGAATCTTCGTTCCCTTTTGACAGCAATGATCAACGAAACTAGCATTTTTTGGAAGCACTGAAGCCGCTATGGTTTACCTGCAATTTTTAAAGATGAAGTAACCCTTCACACTTGAACATTACGTCACCTGGTAAGCCGCTTATTGGTCAGCACAGTTTGGCGCCAAAAGCCAACAAAATGCAGACGCGCGCACCGAATCAAAAGCAAAGCAGTTTTGCGCGGGAAAAGTATCCAAGCAATTCCTCTCCAAAAGTTATCTTTTAGAGCGAGAGAAAGGCGCTTTAAGTCTTAAAAACTGAAATTTTGAGCCTCTGATCTTTTCGCTTTTGATTCCAGAAATAAACAGAATTCGGTGCGTACAAAGATCAACAATCGTACCACCATGCAAGTACCTGTTGCCAGTTTTGCCATCTGTAAACATTTTTCCCGGGTCACTGGGCTGGCAAATTCCCGAAATTCCACCTGTTCGTAACGGAAGCCATCAAAATTATTTTCAAAACCGGTTCGCTGTTGGAGTTCATTAAACCAGACCAGTTGTCAGTTCAATATACTACGGCAACTCATAGTAACTTTAAGAAGCTCACGCCACATCCAGAACTGAATTGGGATAATTTGAAAATACATCTTTATCTCATCTTTCCACTTAACTTAAAAGAAAAGCGCAGATTTGGAGCGTGGATGAAAGTTCTAACGTAGAAAAAAGATGTGTTTTGAAATACTATATATATCCTTTTGCGGACGTTGTCTTTTTTTTGGTTTTCGACACTTATGGTATGAAATCTATATTCGTTACTAGACGCGAGACATTTCAGAGTTAATTTTTTCTGTCAGCGATACTGTTCCGAACATCTAAAATCAATCAGAACATTTCTAGAAAGATTCTAATCTATTCTGATAACTTGCAAGTGGTTATGTGCCAAATTGGCGCGCGAAGTGGTAACAGACGCAATCCTGTATAACTGATAGTCTTAAATCGAGAAATTTATTTATTTATACGTCTACCCAGGCCCGCTGTGAAGGGAGTGAAGGTGTGGTGAACATTTGGATAAAGCAGACAGACTAGACCAGCCTGAGACGAACTAACCTTCTCTTTGACCTTCAGTCGGCGTACTAGTCGGCGTTCCATTCATAAAAATAAAAACTGACTTTTTAAAGCAAAAGGATTAGCAGAAATAAATTAAATTAGTCTAAAATAAAAAGAAACATAGGCTAGTAGTTTCCGTCACAACTCATTTCAGCTTCTGATAAACGTTCTCTCGACCCTTCTCAGCAAGATGTGATATCCTCTCCCCCCTCTGGCAATTCTAATTAAGGCTTTGGAATTTTGCGATCGAATCAGTCTAAGGGTCCGTTCACATTAAGGCGAGTTGTCCGTGGTAGCAGGGATAACTCTTTTGTTTTCTTTTTCCGGGGGGGGCACAAAACAAAAGAGTTATCCCTTCTACCAAGGACAACTCGCCTTCATGTGAACGGACCCTTAAAAGCACTCACAGTGACCATTTTTACTCCCAAGCGAAATTTTGAACAATAGATTTTATCCCCAACGAGAACTCGTTAGCTGGCTGCGAGTGTTTTTAGCGAGGACTGGAGAATGCCTTAAGGCTTCAACTCTGTTACAAAAAGTGAAACAGCTTTCTCGTGACTAGTACCCCCCTCCCCACCTCAACTCGGCAACATGAAACCATGCAAGTTTGTGTCCAGTGCCTCTTCCCAGCTCTCTGTCATCAAATAAAAGCGGAACAAGCTTGTCTTAGTTCTTTAATTCTATTCTGAATCAATTTCAAAAGTAATACATCAAACATGAATATAACTGCGGTAACGGACTAGTTTGTCGCCTACACTGATTTCTCGTAATTTCGCTACCCGAAATACAATCCATATTTGGAAATTCTTCTCATTTTAACAGTTTTTTGAATAGTTGAATTCTGAGTTGTTATTGATAACAAACCACAGTTGTTACATATTGAATTGATTACATTCTATTTGTCTATCGTCACTGAAATATATAATCGATCGGTGATATCACTGTGTGATTCACGCAGTATACATACAAGCAAATAAATTTGAAATACATCCTATTTTCCCCTTTCGTTTCACCATCTGCTCTGAAACAACACTTTCTTCTAGGAACAAAAGAATAAAGCGGAAGTTTTAGAGTGGCGGAAGTTTAACCCCGAGTATCACAAGTTATTATTTTTCAGTCTGTGCTATACTATGATAAGCAGCTTGAAAAATAATTTATATAGACTTTAGACTTTAGACTTTTTGTTTATTTACACATATGATTTACATACAAAACATTTACATATAGAAACAAATTTACGTTGAATATTAATAAATGAGTACGATGTGTGTGTGGTTGTCAGAAGCAAAATGATGTGTAAGAATATACAGAAGGACAATTTCTTATAGCCTTGAACCGATCAAAAAATATATACTAAGTGGTGAATGTCTATTGCACTGCTTATTGCGCAACAAACGTTTTGCTCCCTGATCATGCCCCCTGATATTAAACTGGCTAAATGTGAGGGAGCAAGCTCTGGGAGCAAATTATTACATGCAACAAGCTCCCGCAGCATGCTCCCTCGTGTGTACTGGTTTTGCAAAATGACCCAGGAGCGCTTTGCGGGAGCAAGCTCTCTAGGGCCCGTTCTTCAGAGCAGGCGCACGAAACCTCTCCCCCACCCTCGACCCAACCCCACCCCCCCAAGCCTGACCTATGGCATTGCGTGATTTTGATTCTGCGAATGCAAACATAATCTCTTGGCCATGCACGCAATGAAGGAGGTCGACGAAAGTTCGTTCGACAGAGTGCGAGATGTATGTTTTGATATTCATGACCTGACCTATAGCATTGCATGATTCTGATTCCGCAAATGCGAACATAAATCTCTTGGCCATGCATGCACGCAATGAACTAAGTCGATGAAATTTGGCGACGATAAGTTCGTTTGAAAGAGTACGAGATGTGTTTATAGAAATCAATGGATTTTAAAACAATAGGGCCGTTTACACGAGTGAAAATAAGACGTATCTTATCTAAGGCGCGAACCTCTTTGTATAAGCGGCACTTTTAGTCTTAGACGCGCCTAATGATGAAATTAAAAGCGTTCTGAGCTGCTCGAATAAGGTGCGTCTTGGACTAAACGAGTCGTTGAAACGGAGTGGTTCGCGCCTTACTTGAGGCGCGTCTTATGTAAGGCGTGTCCTATTTGCCCTCTTTGCCCTAATGATCATTGATAAGCAGAGCTGGAAAAACGAGCCGATGGAATTTCTTTCTTCAGCAAGACGCCCACGGGCGTTCACTCGGCTGGTCCCGACCGTGCCAAAGAGTTGAATACAGAAGCAACAAAATGCGTACGCTCAAAAAGCAATAGCGGTACAAATTCTACTGAAATCACGTTATAAGGCATTTCGAACCAACATAACTGTCAACAAAAAGCTTGTGGGTGTGGTTGATCAGAGCTATGAGTGTGCATTTCTCGGGAAATAAGCTTTCAAAATCCTCAGTGGATTCTGATAAGAAAAAAAATACCCGCCCCCGACTGTAACTGCAATTCTTTCAGTTATACCTTACAAAATGACCCACAGTATCATATATGCTATATCACAGCTATTACCAAATTACTCTTGATCGATTCTTGATGTATCAACTCGGTCACCATTTGACTCGCATTATATTGTACATAGTAGATAACGCCATCGTGGAATGTTGACTTCTTACGAAAAACGTAGACGGTCTGAAATCTGAATCTGAGCGAGAAGGACGGAAATTGTTGGTAGGCGCGAACTTGGAGTGAATTTCAATATAAAGTGATAAGAGTATGAATGGATGATACTACGCATATTTCAAGATAAAAGACTCTTCTCACTATTCTATTCGGTCTCAGATTCATATCTAGATTCAGATTTAGATTCAGATAGATCTTTGACCGTCTACGTTCAAGTTGTACGTTTTTTGGAACAGGTATATACAGCTTTCAATCTTTGTAAATGGCGTGTTTTTTCTCCTCTTGCGTGATCGCTAGTATAAAAGTTAATATATTATTACATTTCATTACGGGTAGGAATCAACTGGCGTCCGAATTTACAAAACTTTGCTATCACAGACAATAAATTACTCACGAGACGTTAAACTGACCGACGACTTTTGTGACTCCAGTCCCCGTACTCCTCTTAGCCGCTAGCGTCAGCGTCAACGAAAAATTGTAATTCTGATTTTAAAAGCACAGGAAATAAAGCCTCACACTTTGATTTCGAAAGGGGATCTATGTTGCAAGCTTGTACACAGATGCTTCCTCGCTTCCCTCCTCTCCCCTTCCCTCCTCTCCTCTCCTCTCCTCTCCTCTCCTCTCCTCTCCTCTCCTCTCCTCTCCTCTCCTCTCCTCTCCTCTCCTCTCCTCTCCTCTCCTCTCCTCTCCTCTCCTCTGTTTTCTTTTCTCGTGGCTCTCACGCGACTCCACTGTGGTTGAATTCAGAGTGAAAGGCATCCAAATATGGAGATGTTGATAAGCTAAGGAAAAACGTGTTCTTGCAAACCCAACTGCTATCGACTTTGATTGTGCTCCCCGCTGTCGATCATAACTTTTTTCCTTGGAGTCACTTTTATCGCTTTCATCGAGGACTGTAACATCTATTTGATCAATCTGTAGTGAAATCAGTTCCGTATCCTCGCCCTGATATTGACTCGATGTGTACTCTCGACTTTCGACATGTGACTCTCGACCCTCGACCAAAAGTTAAACTCGGCTCCACGGGTAGCTACTCCACGGGCGATTGTGTAACATTCAAATCGTGACAAAAATATCAATCGTGACGAGCCCACTTACTTGAACATTGACAACTATATGCCAGCCAAAATCACGTGGTAAACAACTGCAAAGCACGCCATTGGTAGTGTAGTACACAATTTGAAAGCAGCTATTATCTATACCTACATTTTTAATTATTGTTGCATTGTTTTTTATCTCCTTGGGGGGTGGAGGCATCAAAATAGTGTTTCGAAATAAATTCCAATTTTGTTAGGTGTATTTGCGTAATTGCTGAAAGAAGCATTGTCACTGCTTCGACACCCACAACTTTAGATTCTTAAGCAATTATGATAATGACTAATAGTATCCATCCGGGGTCAGCTCCCCTGTCTAACTGAACTATTTAAGTATGCGTGAAATATTTTGAGGGTTGTTCAGTTCTGATATAGAGTACATATTTTTAATTAGCAAATTTGAACTGGACTTTGGTCTGCAATAGGGTAAGAAGAAGTCATATTTTTTGTTAGAAAGGGTGCAAGACTTCGTCAATCGGGACACACATGCCACCCAAATTTCCGGGTTTAACCTCCCCCGTTCAACCTGCATCAAGCAAAAACTGGTATAATCCAGAGGACAAAATAATTCCCATACTGCTATTACTGATACTGATAACAAGAATCAGTTCTATTTAACTAATTATGATTGATAATCGTGGTCAGAATTCTATTACAGTACTTTTAGTTTCATTTGCAAACATATCATCGATATGATGGCTGTCAGTGGTTAATAACAGGAATTATCCATCAAAAAGATTACATACTAAAGAAAACATGAGATGACTCATCACTCAAATATTTGAGCTACGCCTCAGGGGGGAGGGGAGGGGTTGGGTTGGTAAGGGAGATGAGAAAGAGTATCTCTATATAGCCCCAGGCAGAACACGTACGTTTATAACTTTTACAACATTTTTTTTTTACTTCATTAATATTGATAAGTCCAGCCATTTTCTAGCGTTGTTTTTCTTTGTGTGATGCTTTGGTATCTATTTATCTCAGTTTGTGCGTTATAAATGATTAATGCACGCCACACCGTACTTGTTCTGTATATCTCTGATGGTGGTTCATTTTGTCAGTTCGCTTTCATTGAAAACATTTTTACTCACTAATTTTGGCGCTAATGAACTAATGTTTTCGATCCTCTAATGAGACTCCAACACGGATAGCAACGATAGAAAAAAACAATTTTGTTTATTTGAATTACTAATTACTTTCATACATAAACAAAACGTTGCTATGGGAAATTATTTGGACTTTATATTTTCTACTGGTGACCGGGAATTTACGTGGAATTAAGGGATTAGCTACAAGCAGAAACAAAACTTTATTTGCATGAATTATTTTGTAACACGAACAAAACGTTGCCATGGAAAATAATTTGGACTTTTTATTTTCCTGTGACTGGATTTACATGGTCTTAAGCAATTACCATTAGCATCATTACTTAGCCCTACCCCGAAGGAAAAATTGTCGAGGGTAGGGTAGGGAACTAGTGTAACGCAATCTCGAAGTCTTTATTTCTTTGAAACTAGTTATAATTGTGTCGAAAAAGGTGATTTTGGCCAGGTTTTTTATTCTTTCATACATACATGCCCAGGCAAATATCAAAGTCTTGTAATCTTTGTGGTTGTTGGCGGGGAGTCGCGGTTTCACGCTGAGTATCATTAGCTACGGGTCATTGCATGATTTGAGAGCCGGTTGGACAAAGTACAAGCGAAGTGTTAAGCTCTTAAAAACACGTAATTTCATAAAAATCTTCAAAAAAATGAGTAATATCTAAAAATACTAGCTAACTATAAAAGGTTGCTTAAAGTTTTTTTTACAAAATAACGGAATTGTTTGCTGTGTATTTATTCATCGTTTTTTCCAAGTACTCGGACCTCCAATCACAGAACCACTTTCAAAGATAAATAAATAAATCATGAACTTTGGCGTCTATTCAGTTTGATGAAACATTTATTTCAAAAATATTGTTATTTTGTCAAACAGCCAGAACAAATACTTGGCTCAGCATAGTGCTACTTGACGGGCTAAAACGTGAAAATGTTTCACAATTATTTTCCACTTCTTTCCTTCATGTTTTAGAGAATTTGTCACATGTCACTAGTCAGTTTACCCGTTTTTCTTTCTTTTTTTTTTCCTTTTAATTTGGCACTTAATGTGCCGAGTGGCCGTGAACCAATACTCAACCAATATCCGCCCAAAACAACTTCTCAAACGGTTCACGGATTCACAATATGCTTCACTCACAAAAGTACGTGAACTCCATGTTTTTTCTGATGTTAACACTATTAGGCATTGCAAAAGATTGCTACGGTAGTTATGCCGTAACACAACACTTCCTTTCAACACGCCTATAAGCTAGAATATCCAAAGTACAAAATGCACGGTCCAATGTCAGCCATCGTTAAATACTTCAAACAATGACTTCACTTGACCTTTCTAATAAAGTTCTAAACACAAAACTGGCTTCAATATCAAGTACACATCCCTCCCTCCCTTCGGTATTTATCCTAAAAACTAGTAATTTGAGCTGATTTTTTTTTGACTGATGTCATGGCAACGGGAAACGGCAATCAAATAAACAGCATTTGGGATATTTTAGTTGTGACGCAATCGGATCACGTGAATAGCACGAGGCGAGGCTGTCACTCAAATAGCAGAACCCAATCCGGTGAGCGCCCTCTTTCACTACACCAAAGCAGTTCGTGTGGGTGCGTCTTAGTTCGCAGTGAGAAGATTCAAGTTCCTTTATAACGAGAAAATTTATATCTTTAAGGTAGGTTTCAATGGCTCTAAACACGGTAGATATATTACTGAATGCTTAAGTCAAAAGATTTAGGCATTTAGTTGGGCATGTTTTGGTTTTTTAGTAGATTTTCTGCATTGCGAAGTCGGCACACCTTGGGATTGTTAAGCCGCCATTTGCTATCTGCACGCTTGTTTATGCTTCGTTTGAATGACGAACAGTTCTTGCTCATTTCTGTAAGCGTTTTAATTGAGTTCTAGCAACATGAGGTATTTTTTGCTTAAAATTTTAAGGGAAAAATTACAAACTGCGATGTAACTGCTATCGAGTATTGAGCCACTGCCCACTTGATCATGAATCGCGATGTCTCTCTCCATCTTTTTCAAAAGCTATTTGTCGGTTAAAAACATAAGCATGTGGTTTATCTGGACTGTTGTTGCCGCATTCGTGTGTGTATTTTTAAAATTCCTTGTTTAAAATTCCTCGGAATAACGCTCAACTTGAGGTCGTCATGCTTTTGTGAACTCGTCGTACTCTTGTGCATTTTCTTGGCGTTTATAGTTTAGTCTTTCTCAAACAGTTATGTTTACAGTAAAAAGAAAGTATTTCAGGAATAATTTTTTCTTTGAAAATGTATGCTTATTTGAATAGTTACATCAGCTACGGCAGCAACAGCTTCTCTTTCGTCATTGTTTGCCGCCACGAGTCTTTCGACCATAGCTTTTATTTCGTCTTTGATTTACGACGTACGAGAAATGTGCTCTCGAAAAAAACCAATCCAACCGCATAAGCTATATGAATCTAATAATCTTAGCAGAAAGAAATGCTATTGAAATCATGGAAGAGTTTAACCGTTGAAAATTTTGGCGGTCGTGGGGGTAATTTATATTCCATGTTGTCTCGCTTCGAGGAATTTGAATGCATTGGCGCCTGGTCAATCGCTCTCAAAACCTCGAGTTCATTGTCTTTTGCTACCTTTTATATCCGGTAAATTTACTGTTAGACAAGGAACTTTATTACAGTGTCGATCGAAAGTTCTCTTGTTTTCAGTTTTGTTGTACAACGCCCCTCGATGTCTCTCGCTCATGTAACAGAAATAACGCTAATCGAGGCATTGGTATTGCACAAGTTTGGTTATAAATAATTAGTAAAAGTATTTTCTCTAATGGGCATGGCCGATTCGTTATTATGCTATGTTGAAACCAATTTATTTCCATTTAGAAGCTACCAACCGTGCATTTTAAACCATAAAAGGAGTTTGAAACAGCGAATCGAAAGCGAATTTTGTATAAATTTGAATAATGTAATTCGTTAGTCTGTTGACATGAGTTACCAAAATTATGATTACGCAAATTTCACTCATTGAGCATGATTTTTGTATATTTAATAAGTCATTTTCTTGCTGTGCGAATGTAAACCTCCTTTGTTTCTTGGAAATAGACCGTTCTACATTTTCGTACATTATTATAAACGAAGGTTGTTGCTCACGGGGTGTAATCCATTGTGTTGTGACAATGGGGCTCTGTAATATCTGATTGGCTACCCGCCATGACGCCTTATCAAGGAGCGTGACGCGTTGAAAATGTAAGACTCGTAAAATTGCTAATACTCATGTAGAATTTTCGCTCCAAATATTTCGAAATTTTAAACGGGTTTTACTGAATTCGTTCAAGGATATAAAATTTTGAAATAAAATAGGTTTTCAAAGTTTTTCAAGTGGACTGATTTTTAGGAAAAGTTAGTTTTGTTTTCCCTTAACTTTCACATTTTTCCAAAGCTCATAATATGTTTCATTTTCAGATGGCAAAAACTGTTTTAATTGCTCTTGTCTTCCTCGCTGGAGGTGAGTTCAAAGTGGGATGATGTGAATTGGGATTGTTAAATTGTTACAAACTTGTTCTCTGCCAAATGTTGTGCTTCCTTGATTCCTAATACTTTTGTCTATTTATTTTAGTCTTAATCGCCCAAGCCGCCATAAATACTACAACGGGTATGTACAAATGACTTGAGTATGTTTCATTATGTGGCATGCATTGGAGTACAAAGGTGCTCATTGAGCACCAATATCTAGATTTCACTTGTTCGAGGTAACAGCATTGATATGTATGTGCTTGTTGAGATTAACCTCCCAAAATTGTCATATCAGATAGTTGAGTGTTAAACTTTGTGGCCACATAAATTCAATTTCCTTGTAATTCTTAGAGAATCCTATTGAAAATTAATTTGGTCAGTAAAATAGACCTTCAAAAAGACTTACTGACTCTCTGATTTAACATCAACAGCAGCACCTGTTAATACGACTACTGTTAAAACTGCTGACCCAAATGCAACAACAGCAGAGCCGGCAACTACAGCAACAGTACCAGCAACAACAACAGCAATGGCTGGATCCATTCAACCCCTGGCCATTTTTGTTCTTGCATGTGCATTCCTTGGGTAAGTTTAAAAAAAGTGTCTAGTCAAACCTCGACTAATGGATGTATAAGCAGACAGCAATTCACTGCCCCCTTTCCTAACATATTCTATGTTACAGTGGTTTTCAATAACATGTCCACTATGATTTTTTTCTTCCCATTAACAACTATGTCAATTAAAAGCGTTTCCATGACAATTTGCTTTTGATTTTGCCACATCTGTTTCTTGCAATATCAATTTTAAAAAATTGGAAAATATCTAATCTATCCACCAAAGACAAAAGGAGAATGTGTATACATGGCCTGAATTTATTTTTGGCTTGTGAGCTTCATATTTGCACTGTTTGGTCACTCCATTCTCAACTGATGACTGATTTCATTCAGAGGTCATGAAGGTCAGAAACTACTTTTTGCTGCGAGCGAAGTGAGGAGCGACACTAATCTTGCAGTGGGTTTCCTGTGTGTCATGCACGGCATGTTTATATACCAGCTCTGAACTCGGTTTCTTGGTAGACACGTACGTATATAGATAGTGAACGATGATTCGTGGTGTCATTGAAATATCTTTGGAATGTTTGGAATTAGAAACGGCTAGTATATATTTCTGCTTTTCAAGCCATTGATGTCTCATTTCATTGTTTAAATTTTTTTTTCACTGGGTAATGTTTTCAGAAGCCCTGGAAATTTTCAGAACAAGTAAACCAAGTTAAATGAACCAGTATCAGTTAGCAAAATTCCAGTTGTACTTAATTGGATTGTCATGGAAACGCTTTTGATTAACGTCCATGAAAAGTATTTTTGATGGAGAGAAAAGCCATTGGTTGATGTGTGCGATTGAAAAGCCAACACCTCTTGTCAGTGGACACCAATTGTGATCCTGAGAGAGTCTGCTGTGGGAGGTTTAACTGCTATTACAATATCAAATGTAAACAAATTTAGAATATTCTTCTAACTGAGATTTTTGATCTTTTTGGTTTTCAGACTTGTCCACTAAAGTTCAATGAAATGCGTAGTTAACTCACCCCATTGTTGTATTTCATTTGTGGGGCTTAGTAGAATACAGTGCTTTGTCTTATTAGAAAGTGTTGCCTGCTGTTTGTCTATTCCTCAATCTGTACAAAAACATGGACTGTTGTGTCAATGAATGTCTTATTTTATATTCAGTATATATGTGTGAATTTACCAAGTTAGAATAGGATTATTCATTTTGGAACATGGAATTGTCAGCATAATTTACGGATGTAGCACATTTAGTGTTTATTGAATTGTATTTTAACTTACTGTGATAATAAAGTGTCTAAAAAATTTTCCTAACAAAGTTGTGACTGTCAGCTTTCTTATTGCTAAAACTAATCTTGAAGGATGGCCAGGTTTGCTGGTTTAAGGGCCAACTCAACCAAAAGAGTGTAATGCGTACACACACTATGGCTTGAGTGCAAATAGTTTATCCGTGAAATATTTGTAATACTAAATTGGGCAATTTTATGCAAATTCTATTGTGTAATTAGCACTATTTTGTACTATATAGAGTGATTTTCACTGGACTGTGAAATAATTACTAAGCTAATAGACTGCACCCATTGTTTTCTTTTGTTGTAATACAACTATTAAACACTGACTATTAGTTTTTGTTTCACAGTCCGATGAAAATCACTCTAGTGGGCTCTAAAGCCATTCTTTTTTGTTTCTCATCGACTACAAACTAGTCGTTTTCATTTTACGGTCAAATGAAAATCACTATGCATGAAACTACAATTGGGCAATGGTACTTGTAGTCATTTAAAAACCTTATGAATAATCATAAAGTGAACACAATGAAAATCATAACCATGACAGTCTTGAATTTCAATTAAAGACATCCCAATTTACATAAAGTTTAACCTCTATTTTCTCTGACAAAAATTCATCAATTTCAATTTTTTTTTAAGATACAGGATGGAGGTATTTAGATTGGAGGGGTGTCTTGGCTGTTATCTTGAGCACTTATTATGGTTGGACAAGATCTCTAAGCACAAAAAATGTTTCACTCTATCCATAGGTTGATTTAAATTATGAGTCTGAAAACCAAGAAATGTCTGGGGAAGTTGAAATTGTCACAATAGAATGTTGCCTAGTTTTTACTTATATTGTTACTACTGTACCCTTGTTTTGGGTGGATTTATGCATAATCCATTGACCAATCTATCAAAACTGGTTTATTGAACTGAAAAAGTAGAAAATGTGTGCATTTATGCTTTGTGCAAATTTGGAACACATGGGGGATTGATCAGAACATAACAAGTTAGCCTCCTATGCAGATTTTCCGATCCAGTAAATACTGGATCGAGACTAAAAGCATCTGTATAGGAGGCTAATGACAAGTGTCGTGAGAAGCACAAGGCAAAGCAGATTCTTCTAAACACTTGTGAAGTGTTCTGGTTGATCACCAAGTACTCTAAATCTGCACCCAGAGAAAAAATAAAAAAATACATACATGATTGAGACTCCCTCGACAGGGCTTTTCAGCTCAATTTACAAATCCTAACTAAATCAAATAAATCAAACAAATGGATTAAGAATCCCAACTGGCAAGGAGGCAAACCAGTTGGCTATATTACAAGCATGGCCAAGAAACTGAATTTGAACTAATCGAAATCGGAACAAATTCAGTCTCAGCTAGTCGCCAGAGCGGGAATCAAACCTGGGACCGCCAGATTGGGAGACCAACGCTCTGACCACTCGGCCATGCTGCTGAGTAGAAACACTTAAGGCATGCAACAAATGGTGCTCAATTATGTTACTTCTCGTGTTTACAGCAGTTTTCATTGAACTGAAATACTATAATTCCTTTGTTTTCTATTGTATTAAGCTGACCACTACACTCTAACTAGAACACTGTAATGGTATTTCGCAGTCCGATGAAAATCACTCTAATGAAAATGACTGTTGTTTACTGATTAGTGCTATTTAGTACTAAATAGTACAAAGTGTTGCAAGCTTTTAGTGTTTGTACTCTACAGCTGGCAAGTTTTCTATTTCTTTTATAAAATGCATTGTTTTCCAGCACATTCACTAATCATTTTTCAATGACCAAAAATTCGAAAAATTCCATATGCTGCGTGCATATGTGAGTTTGCAGTGTCCTTCTTCAGCCAGTGAGAGTGCACATTTATATATGAGTTATTGTATAAAACAATTTGAAGGGACTAAAAATGAGTTAAGGAGGCTGTAAGGAGACTTGTTAAAATTGCAGAGATCTTTTTACATATGTACCTCCACGAGGGGGTCGTAAGGGGGGTATGGAAACCGCAAAACCACAAAGAAAATTGAGAAGAAAAAACATAAAATTGTCAAAATCCCCAAAAGCACAAACTGCATAAGTCAAAAACTGCAAAACTGTTTGAAATCGTAATCGCAAAACCGCATCAAAAATAACACAAAACCCCATCACCTCCTCCCTTACATCCCCGGCCTTCTCCACTTGCAACCACCCCGTAAGCTACCATCTTCCTGGCCTCATGCACAGACCTCATGTGGTGCTTCTGGTTCCCTTCATAAAGAGAACTGGAAGTGTCACAATGTCTGCAGGCTACCACCTCCCTTGTACAACTACTCTCAAAAAATACCAAAAAGGTTCCCATACAAATCACTATTATATAATTGGTACCTCACATGACCTGCAACTACTTTTACAGCTGATAGTTTGTCATTTTCTTTTGTTTTTATATACCCTTCTGTATATGCAAGCAGGAGAAACAATCCTCTCTCACCATGTGCAAGTTCCTCATTTTGCTGTCATACCACAACAAATGTTTTTAATACAGTACTGTAAAACATGAATGATGTGGAGAATTAATCTTAGGGTGTTTTCCATTAAGTGGAACCATTGAACCGGCCAGAACAGCCAGTTCTTAAATGGTACATGTCAATTCCTGGAATCAGTGCTTAGAAATCAGGCCATTCTGGCCGGGTGGTTCCACTAAATGGAAAACACCCTTAGATCTCCTTTGGCTGCCCATAACTAAAAAAGGTAAAGGACCTTGTTTAAAGTCAGTAGTTCCTTTAGCTGAGCTAATCTTCTAGGAAGCCAACGGTGCACTCATTTTACCCCCTCCCCCCTATCTCCATCAGTGCTCCATTTTAAGGGTATTTAAAACTACTAAAGCTACACGGAAAGGAAAGAAGTTGAAACAAGGATGCAAGGTCATGGGGATCGAACTAGGGACCTCTCACACCGAAGGCCACACACTAACCAACTGTGTCATCCTTGCTCCTTGCAACTATGGCACTATTCATGGAATCTACTTCAAAATTTCACTGTTTGGCTAGCTTTGGTGTGCTCTTTTCAAATATTATATTCTTTGTTTTTGTTGAATATTTAAAATTTAAAATGTCATGCAAGGTGTGCAAACTTTCTATTATTCTTATTCTCACTCAGTTTTCATATTTGGTAAAAACTCTGCAGAAAATCTTGAAACAATCCACTTGTCAGTAAGAAAACAATAATTTATTTATCATTATTTTTGGTATATAAATCAAACTAAAACACCATCTTAAAAAAAGGTTTTGACAACTTACAATAGACTTGGATTTGCCTTTGTCCATGGGGATCAGGCCATGTACCACTGTTTTGTAATCAAACCATCTTCTAGTAGATCTAGAAGACAACTGGACCATTTCATTGCATGGACATTTATCAAAAATAAAGGAAAGTTTTTGATGTCCAAAGCAGGCCTCACTCAGATCTACACAATAGATCTTGTAAACAGAAAAGTGACAAATGGAAGTCCCTTGCATCTACTCATAGTCCACATCAACTGTATCATGTTTTCCTGAGCTCATGTTTCTGGAGAATGCCTTCATGGTTGTAGCCAGCTTTTCAAATTCCTCCCACTTGATGGATTCTAGATTACGCTGCAATCGATTTTTGGACTCTAGTTGTGCAACTCTTGCTTCAGATTCCTCTAATCGAAGTTTCATCATTTCTAACTCCTCCTCTTTGTCATCCAGCTGGAGGGAGAAAAAGAACAGTTTTAACTTTTTACAAAGTCTAAACTTAGAACAGGCCCTCAATAAGCCCATATGGCTACTGCAAAATCAAATCATATATTGAAATAAGATATTTGAATATGTATTGAGTGAGTAGCAATTATTTTTTATAAACATATAAATGGATGGCACAGATGATGGGCTGGTAAAGTGTGATGCTTATTAAGAGATGCAATTTGATTCATTTTAAATACTGCTGAAAATTAAAAATGAAATGCATAAAATCCATTTCATGTTGGCATGAAATCAAACAACCTAGACCCCCCAAAAACTCCTGCCCCCCTCCCCCCTCCCCCCTTACAAAACTCCTGGGCATGCCCCTGGAGCTGGCTTGGTTTTAGCTTGCATAGGATTTTGTGACATCACATCCATCGTCAATAAGAGTGCAGACAGTGGAAAATCACTTTTAATTACAACAATAATTATTATTTGACATAAAAGGTGAAAAATCCTCATCAAACAAGGTAACAGAACGAGCGTGTGATGGATCTAATTGACAATGGCTGTAAACCAAATCAGATTATGAGATTTTACTCGAGCATTGTAAAAATACTACTTGTACCTTTTTACCAAAATTTGGTATAATAAAAGGGTAGAGGGTTGAACGTCCAGGTGGAGCATCCCCATACAAAAGTTCCATAGTAATCCCCTGGGTCCTTATTTCTCTAGCATCAGGGCCCAACTCTTGGTACCTAATGGGTTTCTGAAGCTGGTTGTACAAACCTGGGGCCAGTTGTAAGAAGGGTGAATAGCACTATATCCAGTGGATAAATCCTTATCCAGCTGATAAAATCTATACAAAATCTATACAGTGGATACCTCTTATCCAGTGGATAACTTTATCCAACCTTCGTACAACCGGGCCATGGATAAGTTATCCACCAGATAAGAGTTATAAATTTTATCTGCTGGATAAGGATTTATTCTGCAGATAGCGCTCATCCAGGTTCCATACAACCAGCTCCTGGAGGATAAATAAATAGTTGGCTGGATATAATATGAACAGATGAGTTTAGCTCGTACCTTAGCATTTAAATTAACCACTTCATCGTTAAGCATGATTTGATCTCTCTTTAATGTCATGTTCTCCTTGTCTGTAGAATCATGAAGTACCTCTGCTTCACTAAGTTCATTCCTGAGATGGTTTCTTTGTAGGCTTGCTGAAATAATAAAAACAGCATTTATCATTAATTTGTCACCTAGAATATCCATAAATGACCAAATAATAATTTTGCCCCTTATCAAAATTGACCTTACAGACAGGGTCCCCTATACCTTTTGCATGAAATGTGAATGGCTGATTTATTTTGACATGAAACGTGAAACATATGCTTAATCATTAGTTACCTTCTAATGCTGCTTGCTCTTCTCTAGATAACTGTAAGTACAAGAATAAATATTTAACTTCACTATTTCACTGCTTATTCACTTCTTTTAACACATTTTCCTATCACAGAGAGCAGTCAAAAACACAGATTGAAATGAAAGAAGACTAAGAGGAGCAAGTATTTTGTTACAGAGCGGCATTATTAGAAAAAAAAATTGTGCATAGCATAACACCTGGAGGTAATTCTCTAGACTTACATACATGTAACTGGAGGAAATTCTCGATATAGACCTGTTTGGCCTCCTCAAAAGTGAAGTAAGTCAAATCATCCAAATAATGTAGTAAGTTGTCAATCCAAGTCAAATATTTTCTTCTTTGAAAACGTGATCTGGTTTGAGGTGAATGTTTTTGAATGGATGTGGTTTGAAATTATTTTTGGTTTCAAATTTTTCAAATTAATTTGATTTCTATTTTCCATTGTTTTATAATCAATATCATAATCCAAGACTGATAACAATCAATAAAAATCAAACTCGTTTGGAAAAATCAAACCAAATATACTTTCAAACAACAATTAACACTTATTTACTGGGACCAAGGGAAACAGTATGTTTTGTGGTCCCGAAACCACTGATGTTGCCAAGGGAAACATTGAGGGACCACAAAACATACTGCTTTCCAGAGGTTCCAGTAAATAAGTGTTTTGTTATATACCATTTTTTCTAGGAGCAAGAATGAATAAGAGACAGAATAATACTCGAGGGTTCTAGTGGATGCATTTTGATTACCTTATCAAGATCTTTTCTATGAGCAGCTTGTTCTAGACGCATGAGTTCTTGAGTTCTTTCGAGCTCATGTTTCAATTGCTTGTTGGTTTCCTTTAGTGTTACAAGCTCCTGTATGTTTGCACTTCGTCTCACATCTTTCTCATCTCGATGAGCACGATCCTGTTAAAGGAAGGCTGAATGAATAAACAAACAAACAAATGTCTCTAGGCGAGACTTGGCAAGACCAAGACAAGAGCTTTTTGTGGAGAAAAAAGGAAAAAAGAAAACAAGACTTCAAGATCCACAAAATTTGGCAAAATTTTGCAAGACGATCTGTCTCGGAGGGGACAATTCACCATCCCTGCTTTTGGATAAGTGAATGAATGGATGAAAGAGCAAATGAATGAATAAACAAGATTCATTGATTCCAGAAGTCATGGTTTCCCGCCTTTACAACAGCAAGTCACTCAACTAGTGTGAACAACAACCACAGGTAGCCCAAAGAGCAAATAGTCCAACAGCATGAAATCAGTACGTAGAAGCAAGTGAATAAATAAATGATTTAAGTGACTATAGGAAGGAATAAAGGAAGGAAGGACGGAAGGAAGGAAGGAAGGAAGGGAGGGAGGGAGGGAGGGAGGAAGGAAGTAATTGAAAAATATATGAACAAATGACGAAATAAATGAATGTCGAACAAATGACTGAAAATTGAATGAAGTGAATGAACGAATGAGTGATTGAATGAATGAAGGATTTCACTGCTCACCATATCAATGTGTTTTTGTAACTCTATAACTTGTGCAGCTAGGGCAGCATTCTCTTTGATAAGAGCTGTGCAGTCATCTTGTATCTAGAATATTAAATATTATTTAAGGAATATAAAACGCGCGCGCATGTCTCTGTACTGTGATATAAACACGATGGAAGATGTAGAGCAAGAGAAAAGCAAGCTTAGGAACACGAGGCGTAGCCAAGTGTTTCTCTTGCTTTTCGAGTGCTCTACATCTTCCAGAGTGTTTATATCATGGTACAGAGACATGTAAGCGATCGTTCTATATTGCTTTTATAAAATATTTTCAACGTTTTTTGTGTGAGCCATGTCTCTGTCCTCTGATATAAACATGGTAGTCAACCAATCAGCGCGCGCGTTATATCTCAAATATTTTATAAAACATCATAAATGTTATAAATAACAAAAAACTCTATGATTCATATATTATAATTGTAAAAAGGAGTTGACATTAGAAAGTTTGAACCCAATCAAAATAATAATAAACAGCTTTGCATTAGCCAGTTCTCCTGAAAATGGCATGCCCATCATTCTTGGGGTTGGAGCTCACGTAACTCGTGCAGTGATTAAATGATTCAAAATGAGCTCCACCCCAAATCTGATTGACTGACCAGAAAAACCAACATTCAAACCAAAATTCACAATTTGCTGGTCACAATGCAATGATTTTGGCTGCAACATCCAGAATTTTGGCTGTGCCTTGTATGTGCTTCTCTTAACATTTCTCTCATGTTCTGATCAATCCATGCCAGCTCTAAATCTGCACACAACATGCATGTGCATTTTATATTTCTTCAATATGCATCTGTTCTCTTCTATTAGATACCTTGCTTCGTAGACTACGGTCTTGTTCAGCACTTATTTCTCTTTCTTTTAACTGCAACCTTAATTGTCTTATTTCTTCCTGTAAAAAGAATTCAATCTTGAAAAAGAGCCATCATCAAGGAGCAATGATGGCACAGTTGGTTAGTGCGCTGCCTTCAGTGCAAGAGGTCCCTAGTTTGATTCACAGATCTCACATCCTTGTTTCGACTTCTTTCCTTTCCGTGTAGCTTTAATTAGCTTTAAATACCCTTAAAACGGAACACTGATGGAAAGAGGGGAGTAAAATGAGCGCATCATCGACCTCAAGTTTATCAGTTGAATTACTGTCATGAGTTATCGACGTTAAATATGGTTGCTTTACTTTACTTTGCCATCCAACTTGATCAATAAATCACAAAATTTATGAAGTGTAAGAAATCATAAATTCTAATCAAGTTAACCACTAACCCGTAGTTCCCGACTGAGCTGTTCTTTTGTTTTGGCTTGTGAATCAAAAAATCTGTCATCCATTTCTTGTAGCTGTGTCTTGAGTCTCAAACTCTCTGCCCTTTGCTCTTCAAGCTGAATTCTTAATGTACTGATCTCTTCAGATTTTCTCTCAATCTATATATTAAATAGATAATTAATCAATAATATATTGATAGATCTGCAGGTCTTGAGATACCGATTGCATGTTGCAATTTTCTGCAACTGGTCTCACAACAGTATATGAGCCATTATGTACATGTCCCAGAGGGGGGGGGGGGGGTACTTGACCAGGATTTGGGTGGGGATGTTCCGCTGGGATCCTAAAACGGTTACCCTGTTTATGACAGAAAAACTCAAAATACCATACCCTGTTTATGACAAAGTATAATATTAACTGCAGAATGTAATGTACTTATTTGTTTGTAATGTAAATGAGTTTCATAACGAGTTTGTTGTGATCGTGATCGAACAACGATAAATAAAGCTTCTAGACAGATCGTTGCCGTTGTGGCTAGCTAACGACTAAGGTTGATGAGAAAGCTACTACCCTGAAAATGACAAGAAGCTCAAAAAATTGCAAAAAGGATACCCTGTTTATGACAGGGAACTCGAAAAACCATACCCTGTTCAGCGGATCATCCCCATATAGTAAATATATGGGAGTACCCCCCCCCTCCCGGGGTACATGTATAACAGAACATTACTGTATCATGCAAAATCATTGCAAGACAGGTCAGCATTGAACTGTGTAATACCTCCTGCAATGATTTATGCAACTTGTTTTGCAATGCCACTGCAAGAAAGAAAAATTGCAGACAAAATTGCATAGTGTATCCATGCCTTTAAATGTGGCTAAATGTAATTCAAGCAAAGTTAAAATCAAGGCTAGCTGGCCAGTGGTCTTTGTCATGCTGCAAGACAACCCCAGGCTATGCATGACCACATGGCGCATAACACTGCAGCTCTTTGCTCTTTGTGGATCCATTAAAGTGTGTTCCTTTGCTTTTAGCTTTGTGTTCCACCCACCCTCCTCTTCATATCCTAAGTTTCATGTAGGTAAGTATTTTTCCACAGATGACTATCACTGTGACTGGTACCACGCAGTAGACCTTGGTTGGGTTGCCATGGCTACCTCCCTGCTGTAGGGATCAGTGCGACTGGTACAGCTCTGTCAGGCACCTATCCCCAAGCTCATCTGTACCAATGAGCTTAACCAGTTAAATGTTATCTACTCACTGTAGCCCTTGTAGTCTTGTATTTTCCTTTCAGCATCTTGTAATGAAGTTAATCCTTTCTCGGCCTCAACTTTAAACTGATGAACTTGCATCTCCTTTCGGGTTGAATCTCTTTCAGTCATATCCTTCAACTTCTTCAAGGAAACTATCTCATTTACAAGTTGACGTTTCTCTGCTGCATGTTCCTCTGTAAGGCAAGAAGAAAATATTATAATGAAAATGATGGAAATTCCAACAAAATTCCCCACATTTGTCATATTGTTAACAATTTTTACAAACTGAGCAATTCCACAGCTTAAAATGTAGAATAATGTACCAGTGTACTTCCTAACTGTCAATCTACAGTTAACCAACTTTAAGTATTTTGCTGTCCACAGACAGTTGCACAGCAGTTGGTCGCTTGTTGGCCAGCTATTTACTGCTGCACAGTAGGGTCACCCACTACTGTTAGAACGGAGCTCGCAATTTGTTAAAACGACAAAAACAAAGAATATGTGGATTACTCTGAACAATGTTTTTTTGTTCTACTTGTCACCTGTGACATTGTTTCCTTCCGACCGTAGTGTATTACTGGCACAGTACCTATCAATCTTTGCACATAGACTGACCCGGCTATTAGGCCATCAAATGATGATAATTATAATTATAATAGGGGTATCGTGCCAAAAAAAATGAATGTAATTAATGGCCAGGCTCCCTATGAAAATGGCCTAAGTGACTTTTTGATGATTTTTTCAATGGTATCAAATGATATCAATTAACTTTCCTGTGCCAAAAAATCAATGTCTGGATATCCATCAAAAAGTCACTTAGGTCATTTTCACAGAGAACCCTTCATTATTATTCTATATTTTTATGTAAATTGGTCTATATTTTTATGTACCTTGAGCATCTCGTAGTCTCTTAATGACTGTTTCCTTCTCAGCTTCAAGCATAAGCAGCTTTGATTCTTTTTTACTGACGTCATTGGATCGCTGATCTAATTGAGATTGCAGGTCACGCAGTTTTCTCATCATTCTATCTGCTTCTTCTGTGACACGTGGTGGGATGACTGCCATAATAATACAAAAAATAATATTAAATTGATTCATTATAAAGAGCTATTAATTCCAAAAACTTCTCTTCGCTTTCCATCCATTTAGAGTAGATTACGGCACCGCACGGTCACGGCACGGTTATGGCAGAAATTTCGAATGTTTTTATAGACATCACGGTACTGACACAGTCACAGCACGGCGTGGTCCGTTTCACACTCATACGAAATCTGCTCTATTCAAATGAGAGCATAACTCAATATAGTTTGAAATGTCTTCACTTTGTGTACATTTTCATACCATGGAGTGCAATTAGATAGTTATTTAAATTACCTGATGATTTTCTTGCCTGTTCTCGTCTGCATACAACATTATAAATTAAGGATAATAATTATTTCTAAGATCCTAGTAAACCTTGATGTGTTACATGTAAGTTGGGACAAGGTCAGGTCAGGCTGGAGCCTGCTACTGGTAACATGTAACCCAGTACTACCTGCCACATGGACGGGTTGTCGGCGTCTAAACCGGCTCCCCCACCAGGTTCTTTCTGGTGAGGAGGGTGGCATGACACCCAGCAGGAATAAAAACAAGACCTGTCAAAGGGCGGATGAACTTGACTGAGCCAACAGTCATCATGCATCAGTGAACTTTTATTTTATTGTGTTTTGATTGTAATTTTAAACAGTAATTTGTAGTGCAGTAATATTTGTAGTGTATTTTAAAATTAATTTTAATGGTATGGGCTGTGTAGCAGCAGCCCAAGGCGCCATCCTATGCTCACAGTCTACCATGCATGTTCAGTATATGTTTTTGTAAACTGCCTAGAGCAGATTTTGGATAGGCACTATATAAATGTTCATTATTATTATTATATATGGAAGCTTGATCAAAAGAGGCTGGAGGTATGTGAATAAGGGCACCTAGTTTTTCACACTAGAGTTAAGAGAAGCTTTTCTCTCTAAAATGATATATAAAATGGTACATTTATTGATCTCTCAGCATACATGCTGACAGTTGCTAGTACCTAAATCAACAGAATTATAAGTGGTCCATAGAGGGACAGATGTGTATCATGATCCAGTTTTAGGCTCACACAAATGCTAAAACTAGTTTTGAAGTAAAATTCATTAATTTTCCAGTGGCAAATAAACCAAAAGCGAAGAAACTGTACAAATACACTTTTCCTTATCATAGGATTCATTAAAAAATGTTATTTTGTTTTTGTTTTTGTTTTGCATTTGGGGCCAATTTTTGAGGTTATTCTGGGTGGACTTATTCCGTTATACTATAAAACCCAACCATTTTCTGACCCATTGTCTCCCAACAAGGGGCATAAATTTGAAATACCTGTGGTTAGATAGCTTTAATTTCCACTTTATAGAAGATCATTATTAGTAAAAGGATACAAATAGTTTGTTTCAAGTTCAAGAAAATATATTTGTTGTTGTAGATTTCTAATGTACTCATTTTCTACATTTCCAATTTCAGCTGTTGATGACCTCACATGCTTACTAAAATACAAAAATATATCAGTAATTAGAATATTTTGTAAACATGACCCTTTTGAGTTGAAAATGAGGCTGAAAATAGATGTAACTTGAGATGGAGTGGAGTCCAAGAAAAGGTCACAGCCCAAAGGTAAAAAAAACTGATAATTTCCCCTCCCCCCTGAAATTTATAAATTGTAGCCTGTGCATACAGTCCCAGTTGGATTATCCTAAATAAAAGCGTCTAGAATAAACAATTAGCAACGGAACGTAATATCCAGTAAGCTTAACTTTAGCTACCAAAGAAACTGTATAATTTAATTTAAGCTTATAACTTACAACAATAGCTCAGCAAACTGTTCAATAGTCTAGGGAAGGTAGAGGGATATACACAAAAATAGATTTATCAAATCCTTTAGATTTTGAAACTGAAACAATTATTCTCGCGTATAGCAACGTTGGAATTCTGATTGGTGTTTTGTGTCTCGAGTCTGATACCTTCGTGCTCACCAGTTACCCAGGCTGAGTGACAAATAACTAAAACTAATTACTTTAATAAACAGGATTACCTCTAAAGAACAAAATGAAACTTCGAATCACTTCAAAGAGTTATAATTCAAAGCTATATTTACCTCTTATTTGCAGTACTAGCTCCATCAAACGATGCAGCGAGACGACCGGTAGACTTGCCAAAGCTACCAGAGCGACGGAGGTTTCCTGGGGAAGTACTTCGCAATGGCGAGGCTAAAATAACAAAATGATCAGCGAACACAGAGAAAAGTTTCTCCGGTTTAGTACTACATAAGAATTTACCTGATCGAGCTCCTTTTGATCTTCCAAACGTAGACATTTTTCAGCAGGAATCTGCAAAATCCACAAATGACAACAAGATGGCGTCCCTTGTTTCCAAAGTAATAATATCAAATTGTAACCGCTGACCTGGTAACTATGGTAACGTGTTTTTCGTTTCGTTCCATTTTAGTTTCATCAAAGTTTCATCCCATTTCAAGCGAAACTTTAGATTTCATTTTCGTATATGTCATCTTTTTTATTCTTACTCTTACAACTATTCCTGGTTAATCTGAATTTCTCAAACTTTTTATTCAGTTTTTTTCTTCTGTTCATTGTATTTTGTTTTTGACCGCGCGTATCCAATGGGAAATTTATATTCGGTCATTCGATTAAGGACAAGTCCCCACAAGTTCCTGATAACAATTAAAGTATTCGTGCGGTCAAATCTTTTTATAGCAAGGCTCAGAATTCATGGGCTTATCAAGAACTAATGAAGCAAATGTGCTGAAGAGTGATAAAGCAAAATATAAGTGTCACGAATGTTTTACCTTCCATCCCTTTCCATCCTTCCTTCCTTCCTCGTTCTTTCTTTCTTTCCTTCCTCCCTCCCTTCCTTCCTTCCTTCCTTCCTTCTTTCCTTCCTTCCTTCCTTCCTTCCTTCCTTCGTTCCTGCCTTCCTTCCTTCCTTCCTTCCTTCCTTCCTTCCTTCCTTCTTTCTTTCTTTCTTTCTTTCTTTCTTTCTTTCTTTCTTTCTTTCTTTCTTTCTTTCTTTCTTTCTTTCTTTCTTCCTTCCTTTCTTTCTTTCTTTCTTTCTTTCTTTCTTTCTTTCTTTCTTTCTTAATTTCTTTTTTTTCTTAATTTCTTTCTTAATTTCTTTCTTTCTTTCTTTCTTTCTTTCTTTCTTTCTTTCTTTCTTTCTTCCATCCTTTCGTTCTTTCTTTCTTTCTTCCATCCTTTCTTTTTCTTTCTTCCATCCTTTCTTTTTTCCTTCTTCCTTCCTTCCTTTCTTATTTCCTTCTTTACAAAAGTGCACGCTTTTCTTCATCACAGCGCATGCGTCGAGCTGTCACAACAATCCTTGACCACAGAGAACCGAATTCTTGATTTTTAGTCCTTTTTCTCGATGGCAAATCGACTAGAGGACACCATAGTTCGACACGACATCGTTCTCATCAATGGTGTTCACACAAAAATCTCTTGTGCCATCCCTGAAGTTGATAACGAACGCATTTGTATCGTCGTAATCCCTGGTAATCCAGGCAGCATTGAGTTTTACGACATTTTTATTGAAGTTCTCTTCAAAGAATGTGGGGAAAAGATTCCTGTTTACGGCGTTGGGCATGCAGGTAATAATAATAATTTCTGATTTCTATCATACTTCGTTAAGTGAAATTATTGTGAAATAATTTGACAGGCTTATTTGGGAAATCAGAATTCTCTCGGATCGATCCAAAAATCCTCACTCTGTTTGGAGTTACGTTACAAATCTATAAAATTATCAATTTCTTGGCATTAAGGTGAAGACTTTTTATAGGAAGTTTTTTAATCGATTTATTTCTCATTTTGAATTTTGTAAAAATAGGATTTTAGCGAGTCGAGTTTTCGGGTAATGTTTAGTTGAATTCATCAGGCATTTACGAAAGCACCTGCACCTTCACCGCTCTCACAAACAAACCGAAAATTTGTTCAATAATGCATCGTTTTTGTCGGTCTTTCATCTGTCCTATCTCTGGCATCGCAAATAGCATCATTCCATTAACAGTTTTAGGGCTACAGTCTTCAAAATAAAACTAAATTTGAAGTTTGGTAAATAGAAACGCTTTCCATGACCTCTTTTTAGAGGATCACCCAGGGTTTCATTTTCGCGTATTCACAAATTAAACATTCGCTGTAATACTGAACAAAAAACTCGGTAAATCTTAATTCGCTAGTTTCGCTTATATCTATGAATGTTGGCAAAAAACATTCTATTCAGCATTCATTTTTTTGCGAGTTATCCGAAAAGAAAATCTATTTACATTCATGCCTTCTTATCAAGAATTTAAAAATTTGAAGCTGTATTTCCTTTTCAAATTCATTTGATTATAATGAAGACAACTTTTGAGATGTTATCAAATCAGTCATTTCAGAGTAAAGTAGGTTGGCCCAAATACTAGCCATACATTGTAACAACTGTTTCAAGTGAATTAGCTTTGTATTGATTCGGTAAAATAATCGGCGGACGAAATTATTCTGTTGTTAAACTCGTTTCAAGCAGAATTATGCCCTATTGAATGTCAATTAAAACAAATGTAAGCTAATCAAATTATTTTGAATTTGCGTATAATTAAAATACTAAAATAGAGAATACGCTCGTTGAAGCTAGCTGTTTTTGCCGGGTGTTTTTGTCAATTTTGTTGTGGAATACAAAATGCACGCGTAGACATGCTGCCTTGTACCACTGAAAAAGCGAACAAAAACCTAAAAATTTCCTATTGATTGTATATTATTGCCTAATAATACGTTTTTGTTTCTCATACTAAAACATTGGTTTATTATCAGGTCATTGTATGTTGGACGAATCTGGAATCTTCAGTTGCGGTCGACCAAGATCCTTTGAGCATGAAGAATACTGCGGAGCTATGCATCTAGAAGACCAAATATCTCACAAGCTTTCATTCATCGCTTACCACATCCCCAGAGAATGCAAAGTCATTTTAGTTGGACACTCCGCAGGAGCTTATATTGCCCTACAGATGATGAAACGATATCACGAAAAAGACAAGTTCCTCAAAGGAATTCTTCTTTTTCCCGCCATCGAGCACGTGATGGAATCGCCCAGTGGTCGTTTGTGGTGGGTGGCGTGTTTTTATTTTCAATGGCCGTTTTTGTTCATGACTTTTTTCTTTTCTCTTATGCCTACAATTTTCAAAAAATGGTCGATTGGATGGTGGATGCACTTTAACAAGCAAAGCTGCCACGAGAGTATAGTAAATGCAACCGTCGCTTTTCTCAACTATCGTGCAATGGAGAATATGTTAAAAATCGGCCGAGATCTCGGTACTATCAAAGACATGGATATGAGCAGCATCAGCGAAAATATCGACAAACTTATGTTTTATTACGGAGCACGCGATCCGTGGGTTCCCCGATCATGTTACGAGCAGATGACAAAACGGTTTCCGAATGCTGACATCATAATATGCGAAGACGAAATACAGCATGCTTTTGTACTGGATGCTACAGGGACGGAAAGACTTGCCAAAAAAGTCTGGGAATGGCTTGATAAAGAATTTACTGTGGTTTGACATGAAAAAATTGTCGTTTGCTCATCATTTATGAAGTCATGATCTGCATGAATAGCCAATATGGAATATAGTAACCAAATAAGGAGAATTAACCACCAAATTTGGAATTTCGTAATACGATATAGACTAAATATACAAACAGATAAGGAGTTCAATAATTTTATACTGATTATCAATGAGCGGCGAACTATTTATTAGTCGTTCCAGTTAGTTACATGGGACGAACAAAAGGCTCTGGCAAGCAATTTTTTTACAACTTGCAACGCAAAGAATGCATCTCAAGTGGCAGAAAAAGTTGCGCGCATAACACCCCCTCTCTGCAACTTGCAATACAACGTTGCATTTTTCAGAAAAAGTTGAACGAGCAACTACTTTTCTCAACGTTGTACAGCAAGTTGCAGCGTGTAACATCTATCCAGCAACCTAGTAATGCAAATTCTGTCGCAAATGACCAATCAGGGCGCAGTCCCCGCTGACAATTGGTTTTATCGAAGACCAAGAGTTGCGTTGCAAGTTGCGAAGAGAATTGTGTGTCTGATATCTCGCCAGCAACTTGCAATACTCTGCTTTCGTCAGCATTGCATTGCAAGTTGAAAGAAAAATTACCTCGTATAACAGAGCCTTAAAATACTCAGATCTCATTTTCTGCCTTCAAATAAACAGCTCTCTCTATGCTATCAATTAACTATATTCTCATACTTGATTCTAAAAATTCGTATGGTTATTAAACCCCGTGATGTATCCCAAAGTTGAATTAGGTGATGTAAAACCTATATTGATCTTAAAACGCTTCGATATGGTATTGTACGACACCGTACAACGTGACACGACACCTAACGATATTAGAGTGATTTAGCAAACGCGACTTGACGCAAGAACAGGACGTAAGATGAATTTTACACATTCGTTGGTTGCGTGACTACCGTGACAACGTCGCGACGCCACGTTCAGGACGCCATTTCACTTGTTTTCACGTCCTCTTCTTGACGTCGGCGACGTTAACGGTCATTTGGAACAAAATGCGGCATCCTTTTTCACGTCGCGTCGAGTGATTTATCAATTAAACACGACCCGACTTTAAAGAGGACGCCGCGCGCACTAACGAATTTTGACGTCGCCGACGTCAACAAGAGGACGTGAAAACAAGTGAAATGGCGTCCTGAACGTGGCGTCACGACGTCGTCACGGTAGTCACGCAACGAACAAATGTGATAGATTCGTCATCTAACGTCCTGTTTTCGCGTCGCAGTTTGCTTCTTCTATCGTCACGTTCGGCACATGGTACAAAAGGTCACGATATTGTCGCGTTCGGCACATGACAAAAAGTCACGATGTCACGTGCGGCACATGACGCGAAAATTAAGTCACGATGTCACGTGCGGCACATGACAAAAAGTCACGATATTGTCACGTTCGGCACATGACATGAAAAGACGCGTAACGCACAGTACTTCAAGCCAAGGACGACATGCTACGGCACGATGCGCCAAAGCTCAAAACGACACGGTTCGACCAAGAGACCATAATACTAAGAGAGCGAAGCTCAGTATTGATGTCTGTGCCATGTTCATGGCGGCTAAGGCTATTTTTAGTAACTTCGCCATCGCGCGCGCAAGTCCCTCAACCAATAGAATTTGATTTTTGACGTGCGCGCGGACGGGACCGTTTGAATTCTATTGTTTAAGAGCCTTGCGCGCGCGATGGCGCAGTTACTAAAAATAGCCTTAGGCGCCACGAACATCGCACAGACATCAATACTGAGTTTCGCTCTCTTAGTATTATGGTCTCTTGTCCCGATTCATGGAAATTCCCCGAGTGGAAAGTTGTTTAAGAGCCTTGCGCGCGCGATGGCGCAGTTACTAAAAATAGCCTTAGCCGCCACGAACATGGCACAGACATCAATACTGAGCTTCGCTCTCTTAGTATTATGGTCTCTTGGTTCGACACGATACAACACGGCACGGACATGGTACGACATGCAACAGAGTTTTTCATAGCCATACAAAATGTGATTTTTTTGTGGAAAAAGCCATGATTCATAATTTACGATATCCAAACATTAGTCCGTGGGTGTGTGGTATTTGTTAACAAATTAATATACTTTTTAGTGCAGGAATCGATCATGATGTTTATTTATATAAAATATTTGCTCAATGAAAATGTTTGAGGTATTCACATGTGATAAATATAATAATAATTAAAACTAACAGAATATTAACTATTTATTTGCGGAAAAGGTAGATAGCTTCGGAAGCAGCTGTGGCTGATCTATTTTTACCGATTTAGGACACTGGTTCCCAGACCCCCTTACTTGAATCGAGCAAACAAAGTGGACACCGCAGCAATATCTACCACGCATGCGCGAATTACGAAACTATCCCGATGAAAACATTTGAGGACCATGTACTTTGCCCGCGAAAACTAAGCCAGGGAGGTCAAAGTTAGTCCCTAAAAAATCACTTTGAGGAGTTTGTAGTATACTTTGTCGTCTGCCTTTCGCACCAAGCACCTTCCTGTTTACACCAATGCTCAGTATTAAGATAAAAGATATGATATGAAAAAATCCGTTGATAAATATTTTTAAAATATTGCGTGGGATTCCTGTGGTCAAGACGCGGACTCGCCTGAGCCGCGAACACTCGCGCATGCGCAGTGTTGCCGCGATGTCCACGAAGTATATACAAACTGCGCAGACTCATGCAGCATAGCGTTCCCAGAATGCCAAATATTGGCAAAGTTTTTGCAATTCTCAACGTGGTTATTTAATGCCAATAAAAGCAGCTTGTTAACAGCCCAATACAATTTTATAAAATCATTTAAAATTTAAAAATTCCTGTAGCGTTGAACTGTAATCATCTGACGACGTCAAAGATTCCTCTAAATCATCATTGTTTAAGTCATCGGTCTCTCCTACAATACCATGGTTTTTAGACTGAAAACTATAATCAATGTTCTTCTTTCTTAAACGTTTGTCCTTACTACTTGTCCAGTGTTTAACTATATTTGGAAAGGAATTATTTCGTACAAAAGATCTTCTTGATGATAAATTCTGAGGCCCGCTCTTCTGTTTCAGCTTTTTATCGTCAAATACGTTCACGTAATTCGCGATTCTTTGGTTTTGACGATGTTTTCTAGAAGTTAGATGTTCATTATTGATGTGATTCTTTGCCGTCTTCTTCTTGGAAGAATTCTGCACACTTACTGTATCAATTGTTTTGCTTCCCGCAACGGTGTAATTTCCGATTGCTACGTGAGCCGCCACTTTCGTGTTACTCATTTTATGTGCAATTTCACTATTCCCACTCTTTGTTCGGGGTTTTGAACCCTCCAGAAAATTTTTCATGGGATTCTGTTGCGTTTTGAACTTATTATCTCGTAACCCGCTCAACTCCGATGCTTTCATATTAGCCACAAGCTTCACAGGGTGTTTATTACGTTCAATACTCTGATATCTTGAGTTATCCACCACCCTTGTCTTTTGCAGTAAGCTGTCATAACTTGCGTTAATTCCAGATGGCGACTTCTCCACCATTTTCATGCCAACAGATTCCGAACTCTCCACTACTTTATTTTGATTAACCTCTCCAGTACGTGGTTTCTCCATCATTTTCAGTTTTTGCGTTACGCTATCATTACCAATGCCCACAGACCCCGAGGTCTCCACCACTGTATTTTGTAGATGTTTGTCATGACTAACCCTTCCAGCATCCGGTGTCTCCACCACTTTAAGTTTTTGCGTTACACCATCTTTACCAATGCTAATAGATCTCGAATTCTCCACCGCCGTCTTTAGTAAGTGTTTATCACGACTTACCTCTCCAGTATCCGATTTCCCCACTACTTTCAATTTTTGCATAACTTTATCACTACCAATACTATCAGATTTCGAGATCTCCATCACCGTTTTTTGTACGTGTTTATCATAACTAACCGTACCAGGACCCGGTTTCTCCACCACTTGCAGTTTTTCGGATACGCTCTCACTACCAGTGCTACCAGATTCTGAGTTCTCCACCACTGTCCTTTGCTGGTGTTTATCATGACTAACATTCCCAGTACTCGAAGTCTTCACCACCTTTTTCTTTTGCAATAAACTATCATCACTATTATTTCCAAGGTAACTATTCTCCATCATTTCAGGGTTATCCTCACCGCTACCACTACCTGATCCGCTCTCCAGCAAATATTCTAGATCTATGAGCTCATTTTGTAATACTTTGTTTATGTTCCCTGACGTTTCTCCAGAAAAATCAGCCTTTTTGTTGAAAGTACTTGTAGCATCATCACGTGGTTTACCTAGGGTGTCGTCATCAGTGACGTCATCGTCGTCATCAGTTGTAGAACCATTGCCGCTTTCACCTTCAATCCAGAACGTTTCACTCGCATTAACCTTGGAACGTCGATGGACCGGGTTCTTAAGGACTTCTGTGCTTTGTTTATTTTTGGTGGCAGATGCAACATCCTTGGATCCACTGTCTGTCGACGCGCTTATCATTAAGTCAAACTCGTGTTCATCACTACTTCCATCGTTATCACTTGATTCACTCACCAGAAGGTCCTCCATGTCACTGTCACTGTCACGCAATGCAGAATTCCCTTGCGCATCATTTAGTGAGTCACGCTCTTTGTGACTTAATTTATTTGAAGTTACGCTAACAAGATTTCCACTTCCATCCGCACTTGCATCTTTTTTCAATGTGCTAAGAATGTTTGTATTTTTGGAGTCTTGAAACGTAGAGATCGACGAATTGTACTTCTGTAAATTGTTTCTTTTATGGTCTAGCTGTCCTTTTTCCAAATCGTCAACTTCACTTTTGGTTTTAACTACAGAACTGTTGGAAGGCTTAGAAATTGATTCTTTTTCAAATGGGTTTACAGGAGTTAGCGAATCGTCACGCATTCCACTTCCTGATCCTTCTTGCAAATCATTAAATTCAAAGTCAGCGTCACGAATTCCACTTCCGCTTGCGTGCACACCTCCAGACACCACAACGACATCTTCATGATCACGTTCATTGTGTAACGTTATGTTAGTCTGATTTTTATTTTGTTGATTGAAAATTGTGTTCGTTTCCTTTGACTGAGAGGGAATGTGACTTTCTCCTGAGATTTTGTTTACTTTATTGCTCTCTGATATTTGTTTGTCAACTTCAGGTTTTTGCTTGATGTTTCGAAAATGAGCATTTAATTGGGCTTTTTGTTTATCTTTGAACATGTTAGAAATATGTTTGTCTTTGATGCTGCCGTGTTCTAATCGTAATACTTTGTTATCTTTTTGATGGGATGTTATTTTTCGAGTTCCATTTCCACGAAGGTGACTCCTTTCTTTCTCGGAATGTCGGTCATGAATGTCATCTTGGTCGTCATCTCTCTCATCATCATCATCATCATCATCTTCGTCATCGTCATCATCATAATCACCACTTTGGTCGTTAATTGATTTCAATTGTTCCTTCTTTTTCTTTTGCAGTCTTCCTTTGCGTATTTGAAGTTGAGCATCATTACTTGAATCGACGTCTTTATTCCTAGTGCTGTTGTGCTTCAGTATTTGTTTCTCTTCAACAGAATGATGCTCCAACACTTTTCCACTTTTGCTCTTTCCTTTGTGATGACTTTCACTTTTAAGATATTTCTTCAAGTCTGTGTATATATGTTTATGATGATGCTCAATCAAGTTGCCCAGCTCCACGTTAAGAGAACTATTGACAGGCCTCACATGTTCTGTTTTAGTTTTTGTAAAATCAATCTTATGACGGTTCATATTCCATGGCTTCTTTCGTTTTCTTTGCGTCTTCGTTTTGCTCTTGTTAAACTTTTTCAAGAACCTCACCTTTGGATGGGAAGCGGGTTTAATTTTCTTAGTCAACTTCTTGCTTAGTTTCTTTCTTGATTTACCCTTTAGTAAATGAGGATGTACTTTTGCTTTTGTTTTCTTCTTGGTCGTTTTTCCTTTGTGGCTCGCAATGTACGTTACACAGTGACACTCGCGCACATTACATGTTGGTGAACATGCCGAACCACTTGGACAACAATGCCAATTGTCTTGACAACTAACAGCATTAGGCATTGAGCAACAGCCATATCCCGTCAGTGATAAAAAGCTTTCGCAGCAAGTCGTTCCCACTGGACAGCGGGTTAACGCATCAGGGCACGTGATAGCGTTGTCAGCAACATAGTTACCTTGATAACCTCGTGTGAGGAATCTTGGACTGGGTTTGGCTATCTTTGGTTTTTCTAGGATTATAAAACATGAGGGTTGGTTATGATTACATGTTAGTTCAAGTTAGTCATCTGTAAGGTATCTCACGAGGTACCAGCTGAGGTGCGCGTTTCTCGATAGCACAAAATTCAGGATAGGATTCAGGGTAATCCTTCACGAGGGGGTGCGGTGTTACAGAAATAGGAAACCGTCCAGAAGATACAGACGATTTTTTGTAAAAGCATCGCGAGAAGAAAGGGGCTAAAATTCATCTCAGGAGCGTGTGCACCCCCGGTACCCCTCCCTTAAATCCGCCCCTGGAATTTGTTAGAAATCTGAACATTAGACATCCCCACACAACCGACATGCTCTCTCTCATCAAAAACCAAAGGTACCTGACCCAGATGGGGGCGGGGGACGGGTGAGGGGCTGCCTCGATCGATAGCACAATGTTACGTCTTCTTCGTGCATGTTTCTTGGGAAGATACAATTTCTGAAAATTGGTGCTTCATCAATGCTAGTTTTCCAATTGTTTTGCTCCTGCAATGCACCATTGCTAGCTACCTCTCGAGAAGAAAGGGTGCCCAAAAAGTAAAGAACTCAGTGGCAGGGCCTCAAGTTCTTTTGCTTCCATGCCCTTCTACCCACCATCCCAAATATTACTACTTCAAATAAATCACATACTATTAGGTGGCCTTTCGTTAATCATAGTAGCGAATGTCGCCGCCACTCTCACTCCCAACAACCGATAACCCTCTTCGTTGTAATGCTGAAAAATAAACACACATGGACCAGTCAGTAAATGACGTCACACGCTAGAACGAGACATGTCATGTGACCTACCACATCACGTGGTCCCTTCATGATTGGACAGAATTTGTTGTTTGCTGGTTTGCCGCATCTAACGGTGACAATGTCGTACAGGTCTATCACAGGAATTCGATGTCCACCCTCCATTATACTAAATCAAACAGATGGATTTCAAAAATAATGAATAGACTGAGGGAGAAAGAGAGAGAAAGTAGAGGAGGGAGGGGAGGGTGCGCAAAATCTATGAACGATTTTGTATCCCGTGGCAACCGATGGCGCGCGCACCTCGTACGTTTATGGCGTTCTATGTTCTTGGTACTTAAGCTCATTACTAATCCAGAATTAACTCTAAAAAACATTCATTTTAATCCCGGATTAGTGCTATAGTGGGATTTTCAGGAAACAGCTAGCCTCTTTATAGCATAAATATTGGTAGAGAATATAAATTGCATGGGACACCACACAACGATTTCCACGCACCCAACTGCTGCTTTGTTGTACAACTTGATTCGATTGTTGCGCCTTTTGTTGCTAAGAAACGGCGTAGTGAGAGCAAACGCCACCTTGGCTCCAGTTTCCAGAAATGATCGCTTGAGGATCCTTAGGTTATTCTTGTATTCTTTCAGAGATACATGCTCCTGTTGGCAAAAACAAAACCATATTGACAAACAACATCGAATATATTTCATATATGTTCTCTTTGTGAAAAATCTTTTGCAACTTGGATACAGGTTGGAAGTCTAGCTGACTGACATACGGACAGTAAGTCAGATTCGACACATAGACAAACAGAGAAAACAGATAGACGCGCCGACCATACAAACACACACATACACTTGCAGACATACTCGAAAGACGGATAGACATACCAAAAAACAGGAAAGAGGCAGACAAACAGAAAGACCGCTAGAAAGGCAGACAGACATACTGATTGGCACAAAGAGACAAATGGCCAAACACACAGACTGCTAAAAATACAGACAGGCAGACTGACTGACCGACCGACCGACTAACCGACCGACCGACCGATCGACTGACTGACTGAGCTAGTGCCTGACTGACTGACTGAACTGACTGACTGACTGATTGAACTGACTGACTGACTGACTGAAAAATCATTTCAATCATCGATATCCTACCTCAGGAAAACGTTTGCTGTAGTTGATATCGTGCATGCCAAAATTAAAGATAATAGCATCATAATGAGTTGGTTCCATTGCAGTAGTCTGTAAAAGCATAGACAAACACTTGACGCCATGTTTGGAGTCGATTGCACCGGAGCCTCGTGCAAAGGGCGAATGTTGTACTTGGCACATATCGCGCAACAGAAACTTGACTGTCCTGAGGTAACTGAAAAAAATATAAAACTACAATCATTGTCATAATTGTTAGCATGATTGACGTATTGACGCGAGCGTTGGATCTCACTGAAATCGCCCCCCCCCCCCCCCTCCGCTCATCACACCCCATGCACCCTCCTTTGAAATATCGTTGCAAGTACTCTGGAATCTACAACCCTGAAATCAGTAGGACAGACTGACTGACAGACAGGCTGACTGACTGACTGACTGACTGACTGACTATCTGGCTGGCTGGCTGGCTGGCTGACTGACTGACTGACTGACTGACTGACTGACTGACTGACTGACTGACTGACTGACTGACTGACTGACTGACTGACTGACTGACTGACTGACTGACTGACTGACTGACTGACTGACTGACTGACTGACTGACTGACTGACTGAATGACTGGCTGGCTGACTGACTGACTGACTGACTGACTGATCGACTGACTGAGACTGACTGACTGAGACTGACTGACTGACTGACTGCATCCAAAGCACCATAGATCATTGAACAACCATACGTGTTTATTTACCCTATAGCGATGGAGTCTCCTATGACCAAACAATTCTTGAACATCGGATTGGGTTTCAAAGGTGGACCAGGCGCGCAAATCCGTGAAGATGAGTGTTCTTCAAACTTTGCTTTTGTCCCCAAACTACAAGAACGAAAATAAGCTAGAACATTTTCCTCCTATAGAATAATGATAAATTATGCGTGTGATCTTACTCTGAAGAAGGTGACGCGACTATTTGAGGTTGTGCCTCAGGAAACTGTCCCGTTTGAACCAGTTTAGATTTGGGGCGTGGCTGTGTCGGTTGAGTGAAATACGGCTGAGGTGCCGGCTGTGACTGATCGGAATACGGCAGGGCAGGCTCCTGAGGAATGTTGGCTGCAGGCGGTGGCGCAGCCGGCGGTGCAGGTGGTGGCGCAGCCGGCTGATATAACGAAGATTGTTGCATTTGGTAAGGTGTTTGCGTCGTGGTAGCCACCTCTGGGTACTGCTCCATTGCTGGTTGTGCTGGCGGCATGTAAGGTTGTTGGTATTCCTGTGGCATTAGAGGTGTTTGCATGGCTGAGGTCATGGGGTAGGTTGGGTCTGTTTGGTAGAGGCCATTTCCCAGGCTCTCTGAGGTAGTTATTGGTGTTTCAATAGGAGTTTCGGATGGCATAATACCAGGTGTGTTTTCAATAGCTTCTTGGTAATCTTGGTAATAATATCTCTGAAAAATATCAACAAATCCCATCAAGTTGCCATACGTAGATTCATTCCTGAGTGGGAGGGAGGGGCAGGGGGAAGATAACAGTTTTAGATGACTAGCCTCGATCCGGGTTGAACTCTGATCCTCCCCCTTTGATATACTATTTTTGAGAGTAATAATATGCATGAAAAGATTTCTCGATGCTGATTGGCTGAGAATATAGTGCTGTTTCAAGGACATTTAAGGCAGAAAAAAGGAAATGTTTAGGTGGAAAAAAGGAAAACAAAGTGCAAATTTGAGTTTTCAAAAACAGTGTGAAAATCAAAGTTTTCTTAGTTCTGTTGTTGTTCACATTATCTAGCATCAAAACTATGCATATTCTGATCAGGAATATCTCGATTTTGATGGAGAAAAAGGTGAAACGTGAGCTGAAATGCGCGCGCTATTGTCGCCATCACACGTCGAGTGCGCGCTCAGATTTTATTCAAAAATGAATAAAATTTTGCAGCTAAAGAGAAAATTAATTTGTTTCCATAATTTTTTATGTATATTATTAATAGGAAATTATGTGGCTTTCTCGAGCAATTTGGAATAAATTTGTACCGTGGGATTTCAAAAAGGTCTTGAAATCCCACTCGTTCAAATATATTCCAAATTGCACTCGAAACAATATGATTTCCTATACAAAAGATGCCTTGTTTCATATACAAAACGAAACAAACAAACAAACAAAAAACAGAAATTCCCAAGAAACAATATTGTTGCATAGGAGAAAAGAATACCAATGAAACTCAGTATATTCGAACACGGACAGCAGCGGTGCTCGTATTATATCAAAACGTGCCCGAGAAGTCCCACTTATTTTGGGACAAAAATTAACTGAATAATCTCAAATATATCCAAAATTATAGCTTTGCTTAATCCTCGCTTGAAGGACTTACGTGATAGAAGACACCTTGAACACTTGACAGTTCAACTAAGGTCACCCAAACAAATGCTCATGCAATTATCCAATCACCATCGAGTATGTAAATCGAGTGTATAATCTCTACAAATGTTTAATATTTCGCTTAAAATACGTATAATTTGTTTCGTATGTTTACGAACTACATTGAGATTAAACAAGAAGCATCTTGGAGTGTAGGAACTTGCCACAAATCTGCTGTCAAGCTTTATATATGTACAATGATAATTTTCTGAAACTTGTTTGGGTGGCCTTGGTTGAAGTAGTTGTACAGTAAAATTATCCAAAGTTTTGACTTGTTATGTCCAAAAACATGCTCAAACTTTAATAATATTGAGATTTTGACCTACTCTATTGGAGATAATTAAGTATAATTTCTCTTCCGTCGATCAAAATCAATCTACTGAAATTGAACTGTAAATAAAAGTTTTTGATTCAGTTAAAAGTGTTGGCAGTTTCTTTCTCACTGTACAAGAGACCACCTGTTCGATTCAATTAACACTCTCGCCCTTAACAGTCAAGTATCCAAAGTATCACACCTTGATTTCTTTGTAGCGTTAACTGTTATAAAACAAAGAATAATTTTACAGAAAACTTTGCAAAAAGCCTCTTTTGTCCGCCTTAATCCCACAAAAAAGTACTTTTATTCCATGCTCGAGGTGTGAAAAACGTTGTCAAGATCCCTCAAAAGGCCACCTGCAAACACCACACGAGTCAATGGAGAACAAGTAATTTGTAATTAATTGCTTTAGGTGCCTCCTTTTCTCGCCAGTATAAACGTCCTACCTTCTTATGGCTTTTCCAAAAATCCTCTTTACTCCTGTACCAGCCAGGAGACAAGGCATACTTCGTTGACGCGAAATATCGGTAAGCATTGGGTCCAGATGCCAACTTCCTAGGATTGGAGTAGCGATTAGATTTTGAATACCTGTAAAAATATTGACCATGACATCGTCCCAGGAGGAGACAGACCACGAAGAATTCTAATGCTACGAAATGTCGTAGATCCATGGTCGTTCATTGTATTCCTCGGTGGCGGTGGAAAATCTCGCCCTCTATGTTCAAGTGAGTATTTTTATCTCACATCTCAGTTGTTATCGTAGAGCATCGCCAGTAAACAGTCTCCATTCTACGCATTCGTTACTGATCCCACTTGTTTATAGTTTCAATGTTTGTTGACAAAATATGACTGCCAAAAACGGCGATGACGCCAGGGCTGAGGTCTCTGGCCTGATCCACCTTAGTCTGGCCAGTCCTGGCCTGGAATTGACGCACCTTTCTGATCCTGCATTCACATTGTTACTCAACGTAATGTCTCTATAATGCGTTCAGTTTTTTTTTCTGTGGCTGATATGCTCAACGAGCAAAAAAAATTACGCGTTGGTTTTAATTCTTCGTTGGTCACGGTTGTTCAACCGTAACAATGCTTGGATAGATAGTTAACGACCGCGGGGCAATCCACAACCACTCCAGGTCCTTTTGTATGAACGTCATGTTATCCCCGCTGGCTGGGTAAGAGGCGTTGTGAAAAAATATGACTCCCCGCTGTCTGGGTAAGAGGCGATGTGAAGAAAATATGACATCGGTATATTCGTTGCAGTTGTTCAACCGTTGGACAATGACAACCAGCTCAGGACCTGTTTACATAAAGGCGAGTTGTCCCTAATAGCCGAGATAACTCTCTTGTTTTCTTTTAATATTTCACTAAAAACAAAAGAGTTGTCCCGGCTACTAGGGACATCTGGCCTTCATGTCAACAGGGCCTCACCTAGACTTGCCACAAGTTGACCACATTTTTTCGCTATATTTTTCTAGTACTTGAGCCGGCAGATGGCAATAGACGCGAAACGTCTGTGGTTTTCAATATAATAGTCCAGTTCACGCTGTCGTCCGCCATTTTGAATTGTGACAAACATGATCAGCGAAATTTTATTAAAATCTGGATCACTGTGACTTACGGAACTCTGCTCAGTTTGGTTGGTTTTTCAGAAAATTATATTTTTTGAAAACACATTTTTTTGTTCTTTATGACTGTTAATATGATGAATATTGGAAGGTACAAATTGAGAAAATATGATTTTTGTTTTCAAAATGAAACGTTCGGCACGTGAATATGTAAATTAGCTGAAAATTATAAAAGTCATTCGTGAAAAGAAGATTGACTTGTAAAAGGTAGTTAAAAATACTTACATTGGTCGTATTTTGAGTCTAACTACTGGTATAAATGCCTGCTGATTATTTAAGTTTAAATTTTGAAAGTCCAAGAAGCGGAGTTACGGGAAGTGAAAGTGATCCAGATTTTATAGATTTTGCCGCGTTTGTCCCAATTCAAAATGGCGGACGACAGCGTGACCTTGCGTATTAACACTTTCACATTATATAATAATTTTCTGGTCCTATACGAAGTACCACACAGACAGAATCCATCGCTACTAACTTCTACTATATATATTTTCCCCACACTTTTTATTATCAGGGCCGTAGCTACAATTTAAACAATGTACGGTTTTTTAAAAGTTGGTCCGGTTTTTTCGCTTTTCTACACGGATTCAATAACAGTGGTTTTAATGGTAAAAGTTGGTCCGGTTGAAACCTGACCAATCGTACTGGTGGCTACGGCCCTGATTAGGGAGCGATATTGTCAGCAGCGAGGCGCGGGCGATATCGAGAGCGAGCAACGAAGTCGTGAGTATAACAGAGAAAACGGAATTCAGATAAACACTGCTTCTGATAACCCCACGTTCTCGTTGAATGTGAAACGGAAAAACCGATAGTCTCAAATTCTAGTAATCTTTTATGTATGAATATATTGGTCATCATCGATCAACGCTAGAAATGATCACGTTGTATTCGCTTAGGTCCTTGATCAAAAACTTTGGACGCGCATACGATATTTGGACACCGCGGCAAAACCACTGCGCATGCGCTAGTTTTCGCGGGCTTTCCAGTTGTGCGGACGCGTCGTGACCACAGGAAGTCCATGAAATATATTTTTCAAACTTTTTTTCGTATTATTACTATTTAGGAGATTTTAATCTTATTATGAAGTTCCGATATAGCATAAGCAAACATATACTAAAAAGTACCGTAAAATATTTATTTTAGCTTTTTTTTTTTCTAGCTTTTTTCTTTCTTTCTGATAAATCTGATAAATTCCAGTGTTCGGGTTTCCTGTGGTATAAGTATTAGCTTTGGAAGATTGACAATTTGCAAATTTGAAATGGTCAAGATACTATAATACTAAGACAGCGAAACTCAGTATTGGTGTCTGTGTGATGTTCGTGGCGACGCAGGCTATCATTTTTTGTTTTTAGTAACTTTGCCATCGTGCGCGCAAGGTTCTCAAACAATAGAATTTGATTTTTGACGTGCGCGTGGAAATGGCCTTAGTTGCCACGAATATCGCACAGACATCGATACTGAGTTTCGCTCTCTTAGACTAGTGTTATGGTCTCTTGGTGGTATTAATTAATTGTCACATGACACAGGTAACCTAAACTAATATTCATAGGCAAGCGCGCGTCAGTGTGTAAAGCGCCCTCCTGAAACACAGCCAGGAGTGCCTGTGGTTTGTTCGCTCAACTATTCATTCGTTCGTCGATTCGTCCTTTCATTCATTAGTTCGTTCGTTCGTTCGCTCATAGAATGGTGAGGCTCGATAAGAGGAAGACAAAATGTACCTTTAATTTACTCAAAAGAGTTTAAATTGACAGGGCACTACATTGGCAGGAATATGAGGACAGATTGTTATTAAAGATAGAAACAAATTACAAAGAAGACTTAAAACCTCTCACGAAACACGTTTACCATACAAACCAGTCAAGTAAAAATCGGTCACATATTCAAGAAATAAATAGAACAAAATTTGAATAAATTAATATTGATGCAATTTAATATCTATATTAGATCAGATTTCTAAAAATTACAAATACTCAAAAATTACAGAAAATGCTAAAATCTAAGTATTACGAAACTGAAAAAGAAAATAGAGAGTAAAAAGTAAGGGAAAAAAGAGGAAAAAAGAAAAACATTCCTGCCTACACAGGGCTCGAACCTGTAAACCTTAAATCGGTCCCCCTGGAAATGGGAAAAGAATAACTAGATAATTGAAAAAAATTGGAAAAAGCTAAAAATGAAATTTGGGACGATTCTCCCGAGACATTCTATGAAGCTGAGACATCGAATCGACTTACGTTACGGATGAAGATTTCGGCCCCATCCACGCTATCCCGGTGCTACATATTACAGTTGACTTAGCCCGAAGGCCAGGGAGGGAGACGATATCCGGACCCTAATCCATACCTTTAGATATCACCTTAGACCGCTGCGCTACCTAGACACTTAATAATTATAATGTCTAATCGGGGTAGTCTATTCGGCGAAGTTTCATTGTGATGCTAATAGACTGTTCCAAATCCTTGGGGAAATAGGAGAACCAATCAAAGTCCAGTAACCGTAAGAATGATTTCATAAATAAACTGAGAAAGAGTAAATAAAAGAATAAATTTCCGTGAACATTTCTAAGTGCATAAGAGTTCTTTGCAAAGTCAAGAAGTTACGCCAATGACTGTTTATGGATTATACGGATATTTTCTTTTGCTGGATGATCATCAAAACCATTCCCCATTTCAAGAACAATCTTGAGGAAAGTTTGAAGGCTTAAAACGTCAGTAAAGTTAAGTACTTTAAACAGTTTTAAAATTTGGATAACTCATACAAGCTTGTTAGTTTGTTAATTCTACGCGTAAGAAGCCCACACAAATTCAGCTGAGACTAAAATGTACTTTATTTATCAATTAAAGCCCTACGGGCTTGGTCCGCACTGTCAAGACCTCGGGCTGATATTTTTCCTTACTAACAGCGCTTTCGGTGAATAAGAAGTAATGATTAACTCCAAATCTTTATTAGATAGATTAATTACTGGGCTACCTGTGTAGACCGAGCATGCAGGTGTGCAAAATTACCCAAGTGGCCTTTGCAAGCAAGCCATGCTACTCGTATAGCCCAAGTGAACGCTATTATAGCGTCTTGTTTTAAGTAACAACGCCATCGCGCGCAAGCAAGGTTCTCGAACAGAATCTTGAACAGTAGAATTTGATTTTTGAAGTGCGCGCGGATGGAATCATTTGCTTTTGGCATTTTAATTCTTGGGTTGCATGTGACGTCACGGCAGCCATCTTGGATGAACTTCAACAAAAGATTTCTCATTAGCGTTTATTGTTTGTTCATCCAACATGGCTACCGCTTCATTGTCTTTGGATTCCCGAAGGTATGGATGCAACCCAGCAATTCTATTCATCATCATCATCAGTTTCTTTATCGTCTTTATCGACGTCTTTACTCGATGGATGGCTTTTGGATAGAAATGCGATGCGTATTTCTTCCGATGCGCTGAGAATCGCTGAGATGATAGAAAAGAACATTGATAAGCCAAGTATAATGACAATAGCATGGAGGACCTCTAGTATACCATCGGTGACGCTTTTGGGTGGTTCACCTATGAACGAATCGGAAAACAAAGTATTATGAATACATATTGTAATTATTTACATGCATTTTTACCATGTTGCCACGAGAAACGTCGCTACTGTACGAATGATTGCGTCTGAGGCTGAATGGCCAAGCGCGCATTTTGCATTCGACAACAAAACTGAAAAACAAACAAACACAAACAAACAAACAAAAACCAAGCAGTGTGACGTCATAACTTTGACTACGTCACATCCGGAAAAAAACTCTCGTTTAGTCCGTCTGCGTAACAGCGACACGAATCGTGTTCTGGACCCCCAACGGTGTTTCCGATTTAAAAAGACGCTTGTGATTGGCTAAATCGTTAAGGTCGTTCTAACGCCGATTCTGATTGGATGTTCTCTCGCGCCTAAACGATTCGTATCGCTGTTACCAGATGGGCTAAACAAGACTTTATTTCCGAATTTGACGCAGGCTATCATCATACCTTCATTAGGAACCAAATCTCCAAATCCAATCGTCGAGAAAGTTACAAAACAAAAATACAAAGCTTCGAAGAATGTCCAGCCTTGCGTCTCCGAATAGAGTACAGCCCCCATCAGAAGCGACATTATCATAAACCCTACTGCCCAGGCTATTGTCCGTGTCTTAATTTTGACGTCATCGTTAATTAATTCAACAGTGATGCGGTAGTGCACGTAATGAATGACATCATTTATACGGTCACCAATACTCTTGAGGATCATAAGGTTAAGAGGTATACCAAAAAATGAAAAAATCATACAAAATATTCGTCCTTCTGTCGTAGCAGGAGCTAAATGTCCATATCCTAGAAATAGAAGGAAAACGATTAGGTCTGCATATGGGTATCTCATCGCCGAAATAGCAAACGTTGCGCGTTTAAAAATTACTTGTATCAATTTAAATTATAAAGGTTTTGGACATTTTATGGACTTTAAAGTATATGGTCCATATATTGCGCTGGCGCGAGATGTCGACGCTAGCAAAAGTCCATAGTTTGAGTTGAACGCAATCTGTGAACTCGCGAATTAATCCACAGTTTGCGTCGACGCGATCTATGGACTTCAAAGTATATGGTCCATATCTTGCGCTGGCGCGAAATGTGGACGCTAGCAAACGTCCATAGTTTGAGTTGAACGCAATCTATTATGAACTTTAAAGTATATGGTCCATATATTGCGCTGGCGCCAAATGTGGACGCTAGCAAAAGTCTATAGTTTGAGTTGAACGCAATCTGTGGACTCGCGAATCAATCCACACTTTGCGTCCACGCGAATTATGGACTTCAAAGTATATAGTATAGTCCATGGTATAGTGGTCCATATCTTGCGCTAGCGCGAAATGTGGACGCTAGCAAAAGTCCATCTGAAGTATGTTCAGGCAAGGACTTTTGATACAAAGGATAAAAAGTTTTTTTTTAGCTTTATTGATGAGCAAGCATTATCATATTTTGCATTATTATTATTATTTATAAAAAATTGGAGCTCCGCTATTAGGTAGTATCTAATTTTTATATTATGTCTAATATAACCTACTCAGGTTTTGTTTTACTGTTTCTACTCGCGGTAAAAACATGCACTCTAGCTATTTCTTATTTAATGACTGACTTTTGCTACTTTTTCGTAGTAGTGAGTACCATCTTTATTATTTTGTAATTTGTCAAGGAGGCAATGAAATATTTCTATAGAGGGATTTCACAGCAGCCATGTTTGTGGTCAAAATTATAGTGCTTTTTTGCCAAGAGAAATGAAATCTTTTCTAATTGAAAAACTTTCTATTGTACTTGCCCACAAACATGGCTGCCATGAAATCCCTCTATAAACAATGATACACTCACTGCACGATTGTAATTTTTATAAAAATTCAAAAAATTATCTTTTTTGTAAGAACAAGCAACAAGTAGCAGAAACCAAAAGGCGGGAAAAAGCGAGCGCGAGCGCACATCCGGGACCTACTGCACATACCACTCTATTTTTATGAAATGCAGATTTTTGGTACGTACGTGATCTTTCCTACACAGTAAACTAATGGTGAAGGCCGGTTGCATATACTTCAGAAATACTTACTGAAAAGTTCAGTTCTGCATTTTCTTGCCTTTCCATAACACCGTCAACCCAGGTTACGTCCTCCACCCCCACCCCTGGGGTCCAGTCATGCGAACACGTCAAAACAAACAAACAAACAAACAAAATCTCCGCAATCAGCAGATATTACAATGAATGGCTCTTTTTGGTCGTTGACTCGTTGAGAGTCGTTGTGGATCGTTTTAGGTTGCTCCAAGTTTTACTAACTACGTCAGCTTCTTACAATTTCGTCTGACGAAGTTAAGCTAAACCGTTTTCGCTTACATATACTTAAATACTTGCCTTCCAAAAAACTGAAATAAATCTTGTTTGGTACATTAAATGATAAAATTCTTGGATTAATGCTGTGCCATTCAAGTCAATTAAACTTGGCTTTACCTGCTTATAATAGATCGACAAAGCGCGCGACAGTCTTACCTATTGTGGTGACTACACTCCATGTAAAATATAACGAACCGTAATACGACCATCTTGATCTACACCAACTTTCCACTGGTCCACCACAACGGTACTCGGTTGAAACTGAAATCGTACGAACCAGAAAATCGAATTCTTTATTCGACATGTTATATTTTTCATGGAGAGATTTCCTCAAGCCGTTCAAATGGACAACTGCTTGGGCTTCGTTTTCGTTTTCTAAGACTTGGAATACGGCAGCTCCGCAGAAAAGGTAGATTCCTAGCAGAACGATCACAGACAGTAGTCGTTTCGATGCTTTCTTCATCAGCTTTTTTGCCATTAGATTCCATAATTAACAACTAGTCTTGGCTTTCCTTAATCGCCTAAAGGCGTTTTTATCTCTTTAATTAATGGGTTCTGCTTTATAAACGATGAAGAGCCATTGAAAAACCAGCTTGACAACTTACTTGTCAAAGGTTAGTGAACAATGACAAGTTTTGCTGTGGATTTCAGTGCTCAACAAGCAAAAGAAATCACACGTTAATTTCAATCCTTCGCTGCTCACGACTATTCAACCGTACCGAATGCCTGGATATAGAGCGGTTTTGAGTGGGAAACTTACCTAGCTCGCCGTACTGACACCTTGTCACTTCCATCTCAGGTCCTTTTGTATGACCGCTATGTTATCCTAGCTGGCTGGGTAAAGTCTATTAAGAAATGTGGGAAACGAAGATACTTTATTTGAACACCGTGCCAAAACGACTACGTATGCGCGGGAAGGAAGAGGTGACTCCAATGGTTTACACTGGGCGCGCGCTGATACAGTCACGCGGTTTTACTGACACTAGTGAAAAACGTCTGCGCATGCGTGCATATTATGATGTTTTCTTAAGAAATGTGTGAATTTTAGCTTGAAATGAAATGCTCGTGTTCTCGGTGTATACATAAAATTTCTCTTGTATACTTTTGCGAGACAAAGATATTGCATTAATGAAGTCATTATGTGAATACTGGCCCTGTGTCAAGAATCACCTTAAGTTTTGACATTTTGTGAAAGCCATTGTTGAAGGCAAGCGTAAAAGCGAATTTTAATGTGCATAAGTGTTTTTAATCGAAGGAATGCTAACGAAAAAGGCCTAAATACGATATGCAGTCGGTTATTGATATTTTGACGTAACGGAAAGCTCATGGACACCATTTTGGGCCATGAGAAAACTCGAAAAATCACCTAAAAGTTACTTAAGCCATTTTCATAGGTACCTCTTCAGTTTAGAGCAGCCATTTCGTATGACTGGGAAAACGGCACGATCACCGTACGTATACGGTACGATTACGGCAGGAATTTCGAATGTTTTTAAAGAAATTACGATACTGAAACTGTCACGGTATGGTGCGGTAAGTTTCCCACTCATACGAAAATTGCTCTATGCTTGAGAATTACATGGAACGTGGCCACTAATATCCAAAAATGTTTTCATTTCGTTTATCTTATTTATTTTTCTTTCCAATAAATTTATTCAGTTTTTATTAAAAATTAGCATTACTTCCTAAATTGTATTAAAAACGGTTTACTTTTCACTTAACCCTATGACAGGCCAGTGTCACGTGGGGATTTCCTACGAGCGTCCAGCGGTTGTCTTCTTGAATTCAGTCTGGGGATCTAGATTGAGCCTTGTTTTCACTACGACGCAAGCTAAGGGCAAGCACAGCAATCAGAAATTGTCCTTTTTCTTGTGCTTGCGATCATGTCATATGAGAACGGAGCATTATGCTGCTTGCGCTGGTGTTTGCGTCCATGTTGTCTCAATGAAAACGGAGCATTATGCTGCTTGCGCTTGTGCTTACGTCCATGTTATCTCAATGAAAACGGCGCATTATGCTGCTTGCGCTTGTGCTTGCGTCCATGTTATCTCGATGAAAACGGAGCATTATGCTTGCGTTTGTGCTTGCGTCCATGTTATCTCAATGAAAACGGAGCATAATGTTGCTTGCGCTTGTGCTTGCGTCCATGTTATCTCAATGAAAACGGAGCATTATGTTGCTTGCGCTTGTGCTGGTGTCCATGTTATCTCAATGAAAATGAAGCATTATGCTGCTTGTGCTTGTGCTTGCGTCCATGTTATCTCAATGAAAACGGAGCATAATGCTGCTTGCGCTTGTGCTTGCGTCCATGTTATCTCAATGAAAACGAAGCATTATGTTGCTTGCGCTTGTGCTTGCGTTGCTAGTGACAACCACTTGTGGTTTGATTTCCTGGTCCACTGAGACCCAAGATCAACTAGCTTAGTTCGTCCTCATCTCCAAATTGTTCAGTCTGCATGGTAAAATCAATGTCTTCGCGCCATGCAATGCAATTTCTAAAACATTTTGAAGGGTCCTTTTCCTCGTGCCTTCTATTCAGCGGGCGCATTTTAATCAAAGTACCGATAAGAGATTGACTCCATAATGTGTTACACATCTACTCTTTAACTTCCAACTTGTGCATTTGCCAACACTATCTACTTCAGTAAAAACAAAGGCTTGCGTTCAAACTGTCCTTTAAGTAAGAAAAGCAATGTGGATTGGAACTGAGTTCACCATTTTTCCTCAATTATATCGACTGTCCAATCACTACTATCTTCAAGGCGTCTGATATCCATTTTAAAGGATGGTTTGTCTCACAAATTTGAGAGCTGTACTTATTTTTCATTGATATTTTTTCCAGGGAACACAATGGAGTATGATGCATGCAAAGCTTGTCAAAGTTTTCTTCATCTCAGCCATTCTGTTGCAATAATTCACTTATTCAACAGGTGAAAGCAAGTATTCTACTCTTTTTCCCATCTGTGTTGTCTTAGTGGCTCAAGGGAAGTAAGCAACGCCAAGAAGAAATGTTTCAAGATTCATGCTAATTGTCAGGAACAACAAATACAAAATAGAGTTTTATTCAAAAGAAAACTGTCAATGTTGTGCTGTTTTCACTCATCATACAACCACGTTATTAGTCCAACTCGTGGCCCAGACTAATTTTCTCATCTTCATCAATTTCTTTCTCGTCTTTGTCGTCGTCACTACTGGATGGACGTTTTTTGGTTGGAAATGCGATGCGCATTTCTTCCGATGCGCTAAGAATCGCTGAGATGATAGAAAAGAACATTGATAAGCCAAGTATAATGACAATAGCATGGAGGACCTCTAGTATACCATCGGTGACCCTTTTAGGTGGTTCACCTATGAACGAATCAAAAAAATAGAACTGTAAGAAAACATCGCGCTAATTACATGCAATTTTATCACAATCATAGCAGGCTGCAATGCTCGACGACATTGCGCAAACGTAGCTACTGCGCGAACATTGAAAACCAAATTGTTACGCAGAAACAGTCCAGTGCAGTTGACCAATAAGGTGATATACCACTAGACAACATTATTGCCTTAAAAGCTGGCGGGCTTACGCGCATCCGCGTCTTGACCACAGGAATCCCAAGCACTGAATATTTTATCAAAAGATTTTCCCATATCATATCTTTGAGATTAATTTTGAGGATTGCTGCAAACAGGGAAGCACTTGGAGCAAAAGGCAGATGACAGAATATATTACAATGTCCTCAAACTGATTTTTTGGGGACTAACTTTGGCTTCTGTGGCTTAGTTTTCGCCGGTAAAGTTACACGGCCGAAAGTTTTCATCGGGATCGTTTCACAAGTCGCGCATGCGTGGTAGATATTGCTGCGGTGTCGACTGCAATACATTGATGACAACAATGTGTCTGCAAATATTTGCCACATGTTGCCGCAACAATGTTACACTAAAATAGTAGTCTCGAGTACCATGTTGCACCAACGCTAACGATTTGTGTCGCTTTTACACAGATGAACATAACAAGAGTATATTTCTGAGTTTGACGCAAGCTATCATACCTTCATTAGGAACCAAGTCTCCAAATCCAATAGTCGAGAAAGTTACAAAACAAAAATACAAAGCTTCAAAGAAAGTCCAGCCTTGTGTCTCTGCATACAGTACAGCTCCCATCAGTAGCGTTACCACCATAAACCCTAGTGTCCAGGCTATTGTCCGTGTCCTAATTTTGACGTCATCGTTAATTAATTCAACAGTGAGTCGGTAATGTACGTAACGAATGACGTCATTTATACGGTCACCAATGCTCTTGAGGATCATAAGGTTAAGAGGTATACCAAAAAATGCAAAAATCATACAAAATATTCGTCCTTCTGTTGTAGCAGGAGTTAAATGTCCATATCCTAGGGAAAGAAAGAAGTATTAGGTCTAATTTTGACATAAATATAGCCCTTACATTTGACAAATGAACATTTATCAGTAAACCTGGTTTTAGCTGATCCGTGATACCGAAATTCATAGTCTGTCAGCGGTATTATTAGGAGAACGCAAATAGGAACACAACGCGTATTGCAGCAACGTTGCGCGCAACATTTCAGTGAAGGAGTTGTACGATGTACTTCTGCAACTTTTGCATGTAACTGCTTTGTTTATAATGGTAATTTAATAGCCTGCGATGCATCCGGAATTTTCTCTCTAAATACCGGACTTTACGAGTAACGTTCGGATGCATCGCAGGCTATAATTTAACTGAGTGGAGTACAATTTGGGCCGAAATCATACCAGCTAATGATTACTTAATTGTATCCATTTGAAATCCCAATTCAATCAAATAAGTCAGTATATGCTCAGAAAAGGCCTTTTTTATTCATTTACCGTATTCAAACATAGTTGAATAATTGCAATCAAGTATTGCAAAACAACAATTGGTACAATTGGCTGAAAAAAGATATGATTTAAAGTAAACAAAAAAGATGAAATTTAGGAAGAAATCGTATCCTTTTAACCAATCAGGTTGCAGGATTTGCTAAAAAATATAATGAGCTTTTATCATGCAATTCCAAAAGTCACAGTACAGAGATATAATTACCAGAGTTGGAAAGAGCACGTCAAAATTAGTAAAACTGTGAAGTTTGAATGAAGTAACTTTCAAACTCACGAAGATTTTTCGAAATCGAAATTTTGTATGAATTAAAACATTAATTCGCTGGTAGGCAATAGATGCCTACCAGCAAAGGTTTTCTTACAAATTCACACTTTTCAAAAATTCATATTCTCACTGACGAGTTTTGGATTTAATTCCTTCAAACTTCACTGTCTTGCTAATTTTAACATGCTCTTTCCAGCTATGGTACTTCTTTTTCTGTTTTACGAATTTAAAAATACATGATAAAAGCTCATTAAGCACAAAGAACAATGGGAAATGCTAGACTCTGTCGTGTCATATATATCTACCTGGCTTCTGTTTCACGTATCAAATAAAATTATTTTGATAGTTCAGTGTGAAATATAGGTAAAGAGAAACAAACGAACAAAAACAAAAACAATAAAGATGTGGTCTAACAGTATGTCAACTTACTGTCTCACGGATCGGCAGGTCAGTTTTTGGCATTTTTTCGTAGCAGTGATTACCCGTTTTATTATATTTGCGTTTTGTCAAAGAGACAATGGATTATTTCGATAAACAATTATACGCTCACTGCACGATTGTAACTTTTATAAATAAATCAAAAATTATCTTGTTAAAGTTATCAGAGTTTCAATAATTTTTTAGTTTTTACTTTTTAACAATCAGTGATTTCTTTGTATCTGAAAACAATTATCATGGTGGTACATCCCCCCTCAAAAAATCATTTCTTTGACGTGGTGGTTAACGTACGATTTTTGCATTGTAACAGGAGAGTCAAAAGATAACTGAAATGGGAACGATCAAGCGATGTTCCACTAATTAAGTTATCTCAAATAATTCGTGAGCTTCTTACAATTTTGTCTGACAAAACTAAACCGTTTTTGCATAAAACATAAAAATAAAGGCTTCCGAAAAAAGTAATTTTTGTTTGCTTAAATGATTAAAGTCTTGGACATTTATGTTGTGCCATTCAAGTCAATTAAACTTGGCTTTACCTGCTTGTAATGGATCGACAAAGCGCGCGACAGTCTTACCTATTGTGGTGACTACACTCCATGTAAAATACAGTGACGCATAATACGACCATCTTGAACTGCACCAACTTTCCACTGGTCCGCCACAGCGGTACTTTGTTGCCATTGAAATCTTATGAACCAGAAAATCAAACTCTTCGCTCGACATGTTATACTTCGAGTGAAGAGATTTCCTCAAGCCGTTCAAATGGACAACTGTTTGGGCTTCGTTTTCGTTTTCTAAGACTTGGAATACGGCAGCTCCGCAGAAAAGGTAGATTCCTAGCAGAACGATTAGACAGAGCAGTCGTTTTGTATCTGTCTTCATCAGCTTTTCTGCCATTAGATTCCATATTTTACCACCTAGTGTCCTTCCTCACTTCCCCAAAGGCGTTTTCTTCTTTTTTATTGATGGGTTCTGCTTTATAAACGATGAATAGCCATTGAGAAACCAGTTTGACAACTTACTTGTCAAAGGTTAGTGACCGATGAAGGAGTCACTGGATTGCGCATGTCCTGTTCAATCAAGTTCTGTAGGTAAGAGCGACATTGTCTTCTGGTACCGGTAGAAAACATTCAACAAAAACATGAACAGGTTAATAGAAATCATGAAAAGAAAGAAACAAAGGCAAATTACATATGATTATTTTGGATGAATTAGTTTAAGAAAATAGAAATACTTAGTTTCAAGGAAAACTTCTAGGATTAGCTGGAGTCCGCATTGCTTTGAACTAGATGATGTTATGGTCAAGGGGGAGCTTGGCTGGAACCCCTCTAGAGTCTGGCTAGCTGATAAACTTGTTCGCAGGCATGCAAATAGATCAACCAATTTTTCCTTGCACGTCTTGTGTTGAAATAACATTATCATATAACTTCGGCAAATACGAACACGAAAGTACTTATAGCAAATACGAAATGTGAGTCACCGAACTTCCTTAGGATTTAAATATATATGTGGCATCAAATTAGCTCTATATTTCTCGTTAAAAACAGCTAGCGCGCACTGCGTAGGGATCAAACAAGAAGCGGCAATTTTAATGTTGCTAAACTAGCTTTTCTTTGAAATGGCTGTCGACTATAATTATATTATGTATGAATGCAAATAAATAAAAATAATGAAATATGAATTTAAAGACACCGAATCGGTGTAGCATAAGTTGGCGACGAAATCTTTGCTAAAATGAAAAATTTAAGCATAGTCAATTAAAAGTGCTGTGAGCCACCTTAAATAATGCATGATAGGCAATTTTGTCAGCTGTTACAAATAATAATAATAATAATAAATTAATAAACAACTAAGAGGCCACAATACTACTGAACAAGCTTACTTTGGCACAATGTTTAGTAATTATATTAATGCTTTGTTGCGAATTTCGCAACAAGCGTGCGCGATTTCGATGAGATTTAATTTTCATCTCTAATTTTTTTGGGGATTGCCCTCGGCGTGAACAGCACTGATGAGAAGCTAGGAATTGCTCCTTTTACTCGAAAGAGGTTTTGATAGACAAGAAAATACAATTTTTGCACCTTTAATTTTAAATTACACGTGCTAAAGAGGTTTTAATCAATGATTATATAGATTATTGATTAGTTAGTCGATGGGGCGAAAAGGCCCTGGGAACGAGATTGTAAAAACACTAAATAAAATAAAAATATATCATTAGAATCAAATAAGGCAAAAGTAACAGCGCAAAATTCAGGAAGAGGAAGAAGAAAAAGAAGAAGAAAAAGATAAAAAGAAAAAAAAGATTCCGCCCTCGGCACGACTCGAACCTGTAACTCCTAAAGAGGCACCCCCCGGAAACAAAGTAAAAAAAAAAAAGAGAATAAATTATTAAAAAAATTAAAATCGAAAATGAAATTTTGGGACGATTCTCCCGAGACATTCTATGAAGCTGAGACATCGAATCGACTTACGTTACGGTTGGAGATTTCGGCCCCATCCACGCTATCCCGGTGCTACATATTACAGTTGACTTAGCCCGAAGGCCAGGGAGGGAGACGATATCCGGACCCTAATCCATACCTTTAGATATCACCTTAGACCGCTGCGCTACCTAGACACTAATAATTTTAATGTCTAATTGGGGTAGTCTATTCGGCGAAGTTTCATTATGATCCAAATCCTTAGGGACATATCAAAACCAATCAAAATCCAGTAACCGTCAATAGACGCTTTAGCTTCAATTCGTATGCAAACGCATAAAACGGAGGACGCCAAGTAAAGTAATCGGTAATTTAATAATTTTTGCCCGCGAGAAGCTAACCAATCGCAGACCTCGTAATACAGCACCAGTATATCATCCAATCAGGAAGAACGTTACAACTCCAACATTCTGGGATCACATGATTTGACCATGAGCTAGAGATATCAACAAAATACGAAGTGAAAATGGTACGAAATCTTTCTTATTTCTTTACGTATTTAATTGACGTCCTCTGTTCTTTATACCTGAGCTCACAAATTTTGAAACTGCCTTTTCATTTTGCAGAGTTCTGAGGGTGAAAAGAAAGAATATTTATTCAAGGTTCTTGTCATTGGAGATTTAGGTGTAGGAAAGACTAGTATAATTAAGCGATATGTACATCAGTTTTTCTCTGTCCACTACAGAGCAACTGTATCCTTGAATGCCTTGCATTTTAGAAGAATTCAGTAGCTTACAGACTTGTTGGATAGTTTTTGTTTTACTTGCAGTTAAAGTCAGGTAAAGATAAGCTACCGTGTCAAGATCACTTTGTATAACCTTAAATAACTTAGTTTAAATGACAATGACAATGAACTATTAATAATATTTATATGCAATCGTAATAATGATAAGACCAATATTTATGATGAGAAAATAAGTAGCTTTTGTTTAATATTTTGAAAGAGGAAATCAATTTTACCGGTTTAAGGACTTGCCCCGGAATTGCACTTAAAAATGTTTCATTATGCAAAATATGGCATACGTCTTTTTTGACTTCCCTTTACCTGTCTAGCTCCTTACAGTTTATAATATGAGATGGAATGGATGTTGGAGGGGGGTTAGAGATGTGGGTACACTGTCCACCCCCTCAAAGATCAATTCTAGGTTGAAGGGGCAAAGACATAAAATAACCCCCCTTTTATTTGTGTGTAAGAATGTCCATTTGATTATTTTGTGTTGGTGTATGTATACCTATCATTCTTTAACCCAGTAAAGATTGGAGTGGATTTTGCTCTAAAAGTCATTAATTGGGACCAAGATACATTGATAAGATTACAACTATGGGATATAGCAGGTAAAATATGAAGCTGGGAATGATATTTCTTAAAATAAACTCTGTCAAGTTTACAGCCAAAATCATTGCATCGTGACCAGCAAATTACAAATTTTGTTTGGATTTTGGGTTTTTCTGAGCCGTCAATCAGTTTGGGGGCGGAGCTTCTTTCAAATCAACCAATCACTGAACGAGTTCGTGAAAGCTCCGCCCCCAAGAATGATGGACGGATCAGAAACGGACCAAAATCTTACCGACGTTGGAGGTCGGGATGCAATGATTTTCGCTGTAATGGTTCTATAAGAAAGATATCTACACAATTTATTTGCTTGGGCAACTGATTGTACTTTTATTTTTACATGTGAGGTGTATGGCAGTCTAAGGCAGAAAGCAAGAACTGTTACTAAGTTATTAAATTATAGTGGCTGTATGTCTTCCTTCTTTCACTGTAATTGGATGCAAAAGTTATGTCATGTTGTTCACAAAGAGTATGAAATTCTCACTCAGTATATCCTTAATACTAGCCATTATGCAGTGGCGTAGCTACCACTGCACACATGCACATGTGATTATCTGGAAAGCTGCTGGGGAAATACTAGCAAATTATTGATTAAGGGGTGTTTACATGTCATTAGGATCATCCTAGCACTAGGATCATCCTAGCAGGCGAATCATCTTACCTGCTATACGTTAACTGCATTCTGTTTACATGGAAATTTGTGTCTTCATTTCATCCTATGCCTAGGATCATCCTGTCTCGCCAGTAGGAGTATCCTAGCACTAGGAGTATGTTTCTGTCATGTATATGGAAAAAATAGATACTTCTCAAATGTTAGTACCCTTGTGGTAGTTCGGGTGACCCAGGATGAGCAATTGAGAATTGTTTGCTCTGATAGACTTAGTAGCCACTCATTTCTTTGAACTCTGCTTTGGGTGATGGAAAATAAAACAATTATTGACATGTAAACTAAACGTAAAGTTGGTTCACCTGCTAGGATGATCCTAGTGCCATGTAAATACCCCATAACTGGGGAATTAGAATACTGTAGTTTTCTTTTGGTCCAGTTGACTATTCATTGACTGTGCTTACTTCCAAAAAATCCTGGCTATGTCACTGTTATGAATGGCTCAACGAACACCCACCCCCTCTAGCTGGCTGACTTACTTTGGAAAATAAAGCACTTTTACCAGTGTATAAACATATTACATAAGTTTGTTTAATACTTCTTGTAGGTCAAGAGCGATTTGGCAGTATGACAAGGGTAATTATTAATACAGAACATTACTGACACTTTGAGCCTGGCCTTTCATGAGTGTCAAAAAGGGCTATGGCTCAAAACATCAGTAATGTACTGTAAGTACTTTCTTTTTAGAGCATATTTCACACAAGTGGCAAATTTACCACAGTCCTTACTGTGTCTGTGTCTGTGCCATAATGTCTAGATAAAAACATTTAAAATTGTTGTCATAACTGATGTGCAGTGACCATGCATTTTCCTAGTAATAAGAAATTTGCTCTATATGGCGTTACAGATTTCAATTCATTCCCTAAGGTATCTTTATACACCAACACAGCCCATATAACTAGTTCACTCTCTAGTTTCTGTTTGTAATCATGAATATATTTTCTATAAATAATAATTTAACTCCTTTAAATTGCTTACTGAATTCAATTTGCTGGACATACTAATAAATCATTGGTACCTGTTTTCCAAGGTTTATTACAAAGAGGCTGTTGGTGCATTTATTGTTTTTGATGTAACAAGAGCCTCGACATTTGAAGCTGTTCAAAAATGGAAGAATGACCTGGATACTAAGGTTATGCTACCAACTGGTGAACCAGTACCAGCTGTCTTACTTGCAAATAAGGTATCAATATAAGAGATTATTAACCGAGCGCGAGGTCTGTACAGGGAAATATCAGACCGAGGCCTTGACAGTACGGACTGAGCGCAGCGAGGTCAGTACAAAAAAGACTGAGGTCTGATATTTTCCCATTCAGACCGAGCAAGTGAAGTTAATAAATTGTTTATTATATGGCATTTTGTCGTGAACAAAAGAACTTCCAGTCTTCTCATTTTGTAGTTTTCACACTCAAAAACTGGATAATAGAATTCACTCAGTGAATGCTCACAGTCAGACTCCTTGTCCATTGTCGAAATTTAAGAAAAGATCAAGTTATTGTGATGTTCTAAGGCATTTTTCTCAAAACAAACTAAAAAAATTTAGTTTTTGAATTTCCCGGTCCATACAAAATACGGAAGTTGGACCATTGCCATGGTAATGGTCCAAACTTCTCAAATACGCTTTTGGACAGACTGTGCACCAGCCAATCAGAATCCAGGAAATTATCAATCCATATAATATATTTTTTCAAAACTTCACTTTAATCCCTGGATTGTGTGACATAGAGACAATAGCAGAAACAAGGGAGCTCTGAACTCCCACTTTTCATGAGAAATGGTAATGTTAGTAAGAATACAGTTACAAATTATTAAAAGCTCTTTTACACTACCAAGGGTTTACTCCCCGTAATTTCAAAAGTACTAGTGCTTTGCTGTTATTTGATTGATGTTGCATCTCTTTTTTTATCTTCTCCATAGGGACCCTCAACAGGGCTTTTCAGCTCAATTTACAAATCCTAACTAAATCATATAAATCAAACATAAATGTATTAAGAATCCCAACTGGCAAGGAGGCAAACCAGTTGGCTATATTACAAGCATGGCCAAGAAACTGAATTTGAACTAGTCGAAATCGGAACAAATTCAGTCTCAGCTAGTGGCCAGAGTGGGAATTGAACCTGGGATCGCCAGATTGCGAGACCAACGCTCTGACCACTCGACCATGCTGCCTCCTCCATATTTCCCTCAAGGGATTTAAAGCACTGTATTTTGGTTCCAAACTTATGTGATAATGTTCTTGTAGTGTGACCAAACTAAGGAGGGATTAGTGAACAATGCCAAGCAAATGGACGAATACTGTCAAGACAAAGGCTTTATAGGCTGGTTTGAGACATCGGCAAAAGAAGATATTAATGTAGGAGAAGCTGCTAATTTCTTGGTATCCAAGGTAACAGAATAAAGTGCACGTGAACACCTTAAGTGGACACCCTTGGAACTGGGAATAGAGTGGATTTCGTATGACTTTGAAAAACTATGGCACGGTCACAGCACGGCACGGCCACGGTACGGAACCTCGTCTGCTGATTTCTTTACAAATTTGTAAAGAAATCAGCAGACGAGGTTCCGTACAGTGGCCGTGCCGTGCCATGACCATGCCATAGTTTTTCAAAGTCATACGAAGTCCACTCTATTGGTATCTGCTTTACAAGAGGTGTCCACTTATGGAAGGATAAAAATGTATTACAATACAATGCTAGGCATAAATTTGTCAGAGTATTGGAGAAGTATGGACAATCCTAAATATGTTTGGAAAGCTATGTAAAGTACATATTGTCTGATGTAGACTAGCTTATCTATGATTGTGACAATGCTTGTGATGTACCATGTTGCACTGTGTCATGACTTGGCATTTTGAATGGTCAACTTTTATATCTGATCCTATAGAACAGTGAATCAAAACAGTGACATACATATATAGGGATTTTATGGCAGCCATGTTTGTGGGCAAGTACACTAGAAAATTTTTGAATTAGAAAAGATTTCATTTCTCTTGGGAAAAAAGCTCTATTATTTTGACCACAAACATGGCTGCCGTGAAATCCCTCTATTGACTGTGTGGTTCCAGAAATATCCATACCCCACTGTGGGAGGAATTTATAAATGGATCCTTCTACCCCCCTAGACCTGCCAATTTCTTCCATACAAACTCTGTAATTTGTTCTTTCTCTGACCCCCCCTCCCCTCCAGAAATTTCAATCCTTCCATGGTAGAATATTCGTATTTTCTGGGACTATACAATGTCAGAGGGAAAATATATATGTCCTAAATGGTGTTCAAAGTGTTAACTGTAGCCTTTTTTTGTACAGATTTTAGAGAATGAAAAGACTCATAACTTTGAAGGAATTCCAAAAGATCCTGAATCAATTACTCTTTCTGCTGATATGACAAAACCAAGCCCTTCACCAAACCAAGTGACTTCAAAGCATGGATCAACTTCAGAACCTCAAAAGAGTAGTTGCTGTTGAAAGATGTTTAGGATTTTTTAATTGCATTCTCAATAATGATCTTGTAAAATTTGCACAGTAAAGTAAGAGTTAAGGCAATTATATTTACACAGTGCAACTTTTGCCTACATTACTGTTAGTTGCATGCAACTTACTTACAACATACATACAACTTGCCTGCAACTATTGCATGCAACGCTATGCGCATGTAAATAGCTGCTAAAATATGTCGTAAGCAAGTTGCATGCAACACAGTTGTAGGCAAAAGTTGCACCGTGTAAATTGGCCTTTTTAAAATTCATTGGAATGCAGGATTCATATGGGTCATGGAAAACCTGGAAAGTCATGGAATTTCATGATTTCATTTTCCAGGCCTGCATGGAAAGTCATAGCATTTAGACTAACCTGGAAAGGTGCTGTACGTTACACACTGAAACTTTCCTCTGAAACTTACCTCAATCACCATTGTGAGACAAGTTTCACAACACACTGCACCGATGGTCATTTTGCTGAAACTTTCCCTGGGTCAGTTTCACAAGACAGTTTCATGAAAAGTATGACAGATACTACTTTCTACTCCTGCAACAGAAGCGTGTGTCACGAATAAGTTTCAGGACGAAATTTCAGCGTGTAACACCCCTTATGAAAATGGTCTCGCATCGGCGATTGAAACAAGTTTCAGATATTAAAAGTTTTAGTGTGTAACAGCGCCTTAACACAGAAAATCATGAAAATGACATGTAAATTGGTAGGGAAAAAGGTGAAAGTTTATTTTTTTCACTGAAAAGTAATCCAGATAATTTCATGGAAATATCAGAAAACCTGTATATGCAAATTTTCCACTTTTTTGAAAAGTATCAGCAAAAATTTGGTCTTGAAAATAGAAAATTGTCATGGAAAAGGTCATTGAAAGTCATGGAATTTTGATAGTCAAAATAGTATGAACCTTGGATGTGTCCAGAAGACATTTTTTGGTTTCATCAAAAGGAGCACTAAGACCCAGTCCACATGGCACAATTTTCCATGCACTTAATTGCTGCGGTACATAATTCAGGATTAAGTACGGCAAAAATACGACAGGACCTGTCATGTTACACGGCAAAGGAACGGCAACTGATTTATACAGCGTACTTTTGTAGTGCTGAATCAAAAAAATATTCCCATATTATCCAGCTTTACATTATGTACGGCAGCAATTAAGTACATGAAACATATGCCGTATGGACTTTGCCTTAGAAGCACAGTTTTTATTACCATTTTAAGCAAGCAAAATTTGACATGGCTTTGAGAGAGATTTTTTTAAAGCCAGTAATGTTAGGTTTTGCATTGTGTAGTTCCAGAAAATAGCCATATCCCCACCGAGGGAATTAGAAATTCAGGAAGGGAGGGGGCCAGAGAAAGAACAAAATAACAGAGTTTGTATGGAAGAAAAATGGAAGTTCTGGAAAATAGGGGGTCCATTTACAAATTTTCTCCATGGTGGGAGTATGGATGTTTTCTGGAATTACACATTTTACCTTGGAAAGCAATAAAAAATTCTGGTTCTTATGTATGAATATATTTTTAACAGTTTATTTTTTAAACTTATTAAGTTACCTTTGCAATTTACAACAATCACAAATTCTTGTAAAGAAGTCTAAATATTTTATTACCTTTTAACCTCTTCATTGTTTCCAATACATATTGTTGATCAGTGTCAGGTATTTTAAAGCAGAATTGCAAAGCCACAAAATGATTGTGGTTTTACAAATCCTGTTTTTATTGTTTAATTAGTACAAGTGCAGTTTGTGAAACTGTGAAAAATCATTATGCCGTGTCATTTCAGTAGTTTGAGTTTGACCAATTGATGCACACTTTAACTATCATACCAACACTGTTCAGCTTATCGTGTTATTAATTAGTACTGTATCACGGGTGTCTGCATAATATTTTCATCTCATTCAGAGTAAAAATTCAGAGTAATTATTACATGGAAACATGTTTTAAAAAGACAATTCACTGGTTGTGATTTGCATGTTTGAACTGTTTACTTAAGTTTTTCACATATATGAAGCATGCACTCATTCAGAATAGACCATTAATTATTATTTAGCTTGGCTCAATCTTGTCCTTTTTAATACCCTTGAGCAATAAGATTGTTTGAATTGCTTTTATTAGGAAGACAGAAGAATATTTACCTCGAACAATCTTATTCCCAAGAGGACTTAATTTGGAAAATGTTGCAGCAAGCAAAATCCATCTATTTAGAATCACTTAGGATCATTTAGGATCACTTTATAGCATCTTGTACAGACATTTTTTGAATGGACCTAATCCATGCATGCATCGTGTGACAATGTTTTCCCAATTCAGTGTGACAAACTTCCCGAGGAATGGTCTGCTTTTGTTTTGAAACTCAGATTATTGTCGTTATTCCTTTGGGATACCGGTACTCAATTTTTTTGAAGAGTGAAAACAAAAAGAAAGTGAATCCTCTAGAGGTTTGTCATATTGAATTGGGAAAACGTGATTCGTGGATTAGGTCTATTGATCTGGTAAATTCTTTTGAGACTTGAATCACCTACACAGGAGGCCAAGTTTTCACATACAATTTGAGATGACCATAATGTTGAATTTTTTTATCAATAAAATTTCTTATAATGCACACATCATTTGCCAAACAATTATTTCTTCATGACAAAAAGACTCTCTATGGAGAATAGAACAAAGATATTAGAGAATGTAAGACTGTTCTAGTACACAAAGATTGGCAGAGTGGATTTCACATGACCGTGACAACAGCACCATATGGGCATGGTTACGGCTAGAATTTCGAATGTTTTTATAGAAGCTTATAGACAACACGGCACTGACATGGTCACGGCACAGCGCAGTCCATTTCACACATACGAAATATACTCTATTTGCTCCATAAAGCTGTTACACAACAATTTGCAAATGATTTTTTTGTGCAGTGCCTTGACAACTTGGGTCAAATTTGTCATTTTGCATTGCAAATTTTTGACTTCAAATCAAAAAATCTTGATGTGTTGTCGAAGCTAAAATTGTGCTTAAAAATTGTTCTGTATGGTATGTTAATGACAACTCAGTGTTTCAAAAAAAAATATTTGCAGATTGTCATGAAAAAAAAACCCCAGCTTAACAGTTGTCCAGATTTCTAAGAGCAACAGTGTCCAGCAAATGTTAAGGATTTTGTGAAATCTTGTGCACAAATCTACAGTGGTCAAATCACTGAGGCCAAAGCTACAGCACTTCAAATAATCTATACAAGCAAGCATTGATCTGTTCTTTATTTTAAAAGTAAATGATCACAAAATGTTTTCACTTCAATTTCCTAGACAACATTTAGAATAATAATACAGTATAAGTATTGCAACTTTACAAAAAGATCAGAAACCCATCAGCAACATTGATTTCAGCAAGTTTATTCACATAGATAAATACTCTGAGAATCCTAAAGTGCAGCGGTTATTGCTTGTCAAACAGTTCTCTCTCCTTTCGTTCTGTTTTCACTTGATCAATGATCAGATCAAGATATGGGACATCCTGTTGAATACAAGAAAGATGACTAAGACAGTATCAAACCTTGACAATGCATAAAGCTAATGAATTATTGAGATAAAGATTATTTTATTCATCAATTTTAAGCCTGATTTTCTAAAGATGACACCATAAACGGCCTGAATATGCCATCTGCCAAATGGCATCATTTTACTTATATCACCATTATAATGCTTTATGCATTTTCTGACAGTTGGTATCTTAATACCCACCTCGCTGGGTTTTGTCCATAATTCCTCGGGTAGAATTCTCTGTTTCATGGTAATATCTATGGCTCTTTTAATCCTGAAGTTTCTCAAGTTTAATTCTTCTTCTGGCATTCTCTTAAGAGCTTCAACTACATCATGGTCATCCTCTGAAAGAATATCTTCCTTGCGGAGACCTGATCAAATGAAAAAATAATCAGGATTTGAAGTTATGGTATGATAAGGTTACAACTGTGTTCACAACTGCCCCCACAAGCTGTATAGCTTTAAAAACTAAGTGTGTTTAAATAAAAGTTTAAAGGTTTATTATTCATATCAAAGAAGAGAGATGTCAAAATTTTTTCTACCACAATCAATCAGTTTCTCACTTGGTTAAGTACTGTGGAAAATAAGAGTCCATACCAACAATTTATGTCATCGCTTTGATTTTGCTAGCATGCTTATGCTCGAAGCTAGTTTGACAAGAAATTCTATTCTCCAATTTGTGGTAAAAATCAAATTTACAATTGGCATTCCATGGCATGGACTCTTATTTACCAACATTTTACATCAACACATGATCAAAATTAGTTATGGACCCACTCGACTGCTACCCCTCATGAGTCCATAACATTTTGACCATGTGTGATGCAAAATGTTCACTCACTACCCCCCATACAACGGTAACAGCGACAACAGCAGCAGAAACAACAACAACAACAACAACATCAAAGATCATGTTCATGACCTTTTACCTCTAAACTATAAATGGATTTCATTTTTCATCTGACCAGTTGGATTTGATCTACAGTAGAGTATCATCATCAACAACAACAACAACAACAAATTATTTATTCTACTCGTCATAGGGTATTTACAAATCAAAGACAAATATGCTTAAAGCTCGTCAAAAATATATTTTACTGCAAAATCTTCCGGGAAAGAATTATTTTGCTCTTATGTTTCACTGTGTAAAACTTACTAATAGTACGTAACTTCGTTACGTAAGCTTAACTCAAAGCCCAATTTCTTTTAACAATTTCTAATAGTTCCCTTGTAAAGATTGCTACCAAAATTCTACAAAAGACAGAAGAAATACTCACCTATTTGTCTATATCCAGCAGCATAAACATACCATTCTCTAAAAGCTGTAAAAAGTCGCTGTCCTAAGGACAGATTGCTTGATGCCCGTCCTCCTAAAGACGCCATCTTGAAAGTGGACCATAATAATTTTTCGTGATACACTCGTACAAGTTCCGTAAGTGGTTCGGCCATTTTCGTTTTTATTCGTTTTTATTTCGGGTTTCTTTCATCCAATCAGATTACGCCCTAGTGCTTTGTACAGACTCCAAGGAAGCTTCTAAAATCAAAACATGGCCGAAGGCGCGAAGAAAACTGGAAAAGTGCTCTTCCTTCTTTACTGTTTTATTGATTGTTAAGGCACAAAACCCTAGTGGCGAGCTGCAGGAGGCTCAAGGAAGGACTCTTTCGTCCATGAGTTCCTTCAAAGGAGCTCCATCGAGCGGTTCTTTTGCAGAAAAGACATCAAAAAGTTCGCCAGGATTTTGGGAGTACCACAGCCTTGCTCGCGACGGCATCAACGTGCTTTTAAATGATGGCTTTGAAGAGTCACAGAAGCTCTTTAAAAATCACAGGTAGATAAAAGTGTGTTATAGTGCCCTTTCTCAGTGTTCTTGTACAGTCGTTAACACGTTGTCTTGTTGATAAACTGGTACCAGTTTACGTATACAAAATTGTATATTTGTGACACGTTGACAAATTGAACTTTGGGAATATTACGACTGATTATTGTAAATGCTTTATTGTGGTAATTTTGCTCGTTATTCTTAACTAAAAACATAGGGTTTGACTTCAAATTAACGGTACACCGTTCGGTCTTATGACATAATGTAATCCTTGAAGGTCATTCACATTTATGACGAAAAAAATACGAATAAAAATTCCCTTTCGTTTCCCTTGCGTTCAATTTAAAAAGTCATCTCTACATCTTTGGATTGTTGTTTTGGTGATTGTTTTCTTATCTTTTTTCTGGCTTGCCAGAATAGCAAGTTATGTTCGTGTTTAAGATTGATAATAGGACTTTATTTTTGTATTTGCTTGTCTCGAACAGCCATTGATTCATAAAAAATTCATGTCTTTATGGGGCGAAGCCCAATCGGCGATAGCTCCCAATAAATACACCAGGAGGCAGCTGTCTTTCGAATAAAAAGAAATAATTTAGTCTCTCCTCCTTTATAATTCTGAAGGTTTTTGTTGGTGATCTTAGCAGCAAAGTGTTGTTTACGTAAATTGTTAATGCTCACAAATAAGAATGTTGAATAATAAAATTCAGATCGCATTCAAGATTACTATTATTTAAAATTTTGAGATTTTATAGATTAAATTTCATTTTGTAAAGACTTCAAATTCCATAATGAATTTAAATTCTCTCCGTTTCTATGTTTTTAATCTTTTATTCCCACAAAATGCATTTGTAGATTGCATGATTTAGTAAGTAAAGTCAGACAGAATTAATTTAGGTTTAGTCATTAGATTGCAGATGTTTTCTGAAGATTCTTACATTTCTTTTATATTGGATCTAAGATTTCAAAATCTACTCCTGTAGTTTTGTCTAGAATGATCATTTGTATCCAATAACTGTTTGTTTTGGTGGAAAAAAACATTAAAGGTTTTAGCTTTCATGAAAATTTTAGTTTTCTCTCTTTTGATCTTTCCTCATGATCTGTGGTCCTTATACACTGCTATCAGTGTACAACCACTCATTAACATTAAACGCAAGCTAGATCTTAGTGACTTTCAAGTTAATAAACACCCAGCAATTAAACCAAAATATTAATTCAGACAGACATTATGTGCTTAAATTATTTAGAGCAAAAATGTTCCATAGATGATGGTAAAATTTCCAGAGGTTTTAAAAATCTTAAGATTCTCAATATGTTCGACTGGACATTTCTGATAACTGTATTAAAAAGAATTAGTCATTAATTTGTGTTTTGATAAACTCTTGTAAACTAAATTATTTATAAATATTGAGGATGTTTTAAAATCCATGCTAGCTCACATCAGAAGCTTAAGCTGGGATTATTACATGTACAAGATGGTGTCATTTAGAATTTGTGTGTTAAGGATGAAAGCTTATGACTTGTCAGATTTGGAGTTATCAGCTGTATGTATAGCGAGTCATCGTTATATTCAGCTGAATTTTTGTCAGATTTCCAACAAAAAATTCAATCTTCTATACAGCATGGGGTAAAATGCTGTTAAAATCAAGTAATCTTGTAACATCTGTATGCTCAAATGCTGTAAAAATACCTTATATTACAATATGGGGTTTCTTACAGCTAATGTTATAATTATTATATAATTACTGTAATCAGAATTAATCTCTTGGTAGCACTTTTTGCACCTTTTTTAATTGGGCTTGTACACCTACATGTATGTAGATATTACTTGTGTAAGATTATGGAGAATGCTTTGTAACTGCTGCTTTACTTAATATCCTTGATGACCATAAAGGTCTAACGTTGGTTTGCGTGTGGGAGTCATTTAATTTAATGTGGAGGAAACATTATTTCAGCATCAACCATAAAGGTGTCAAATTAATTACATGAGATGAAATGTGCAATATATAATTTCAAATTTTGATATGTTTAAAGTAAAGCTGTATTTAGCATCAGTGGTTCCTCCAGCATGAATCTGATCTCCCAGGAAGCCAATAGCCAAAAATGCCAAAAGCCAAAAATGGCGGCCTTGTGCATGAGAATGAGGCCACAAAGGCCTTGTTACCAAAAAATAAGCATGGTGACACTTCTATTGCTATCAAGGATGATAAGTTCCTTTTCCTTTTCAAATACCTATTTTCTGTGCACTTTACAGGATATAGTTGGACTCATTTGAAGCCATGATGATTTTAGAGGCCTTTCTGCCCTCGTTCTCTTGAACAAAGAGCCTGCCGTTTTTGAAAGTCGTCTATGGTGCACTCTTAAATGTACTGCCCTCTCTCTACCATTCCCCTGTTTCAAAGGAAGTTACAGCACAAAGCTCAAAAGTATGACCTGCTCAGGGAGTTCGTTAAGATTTTAAACTAAAAGGACATTTGGATGTGATGCCTGGGCAAGACTTCAGATATATATTATCAGAAGTTGGTTTTAATTTCTCAAGACACTGAGGCAAAACCAAGCAAAATCGTGTTCACAGCTGGTCAATTTGCCAGTTGCCCGGCCCTCAATGAACCCACTGCCAGTATATTTGGATATTTTGGATTGATTGAGCAATCATCCAATCAGCATCAAAGGATTTATCACTGCTCTAAAGGCTAATTGGCAGATTGCGAGACAAAACGTATACAAATGTACAACAGTTGATTTCACAAAACTTTGCCTACATGGATTTTGAAGTTCATTTGCAAGTTACCTTGGTGGTAACAAACTTCAGAATTTGAAAGCAATTTTTGTTCAATGAACTGCGACATGTTTACATTTTATTTTGATAATCTGATATGTACCAAAATTGCATCTAATCCCCCCAAAAATTTCTCTAAAATCAAATTCCAACTTTACTAAGACTAACATAAATTTTGATAACTTTGGGGTTTTTCAGTGCCATTTTGGTAATTTTTTGTTACATATGTATCTATATATATATTTATTCTTAGATGTAAACATGTCACGGTTCATTGAACCAAGTTACTTTGAAATTCCAATTTTGTTACCAATTTGGTAACTTGCAAATGAACTTCAAAATCCATGTGGGCAAAGTTTTGTGAATCAACTGTAGCAGTTGTCATATTTTTGAGCTTCATACTGTAAAGCTAATTCAAGCTACACAGAATGGAAAGAAGTTAAAATAAGACAGTGTGAAATCACTGGGAATTAAACTCAGGACCTTTGCTCAGAAGGTGATGCACTCACCAACGTAGATACACTTGCTCTTATTAAGCATCTGCATTCACCATATATTTTTTTATTGCTTGTTTTCAATTAGCTGATAAAAGTCCTTGAATATCATTATCTAGCTTCAAATGATAGGCAAACATTACCCTTCATGTGCTCTCAACCATAAAGTATTCTATTGAAAATTTGTCATTCAGCTGAGAAAAAATGTTCACAAGAGTGGATATGACGGGATATGATAGAATATGATATGATAAATTATAGGATTTTAATTTTTCTTTCAGTAATGATGGAAATCCTTTGATGAGTGCTGGGTCAGGAATGGTAGATTTTGTTGTGAGTATCAAACTAGTATCAAACTAGCATTAATTTTCAAAACAAATTTTGTTTTGAAAAGTACATGTGCGGGATTGTCAAAAAGTGCTGGTAACCAGTGATACACCGGCTTCTTTGAGGTTTTCACTGGTTGAAAGTCAGGAAAAGTGAAAATATCAGGCAATTAAAATACAAAACCCAACCAGTGCCATCTCCTAAAAGTTCATTCGCTATCTACTTAAAATCTTTCCCACAACCCTGATTTGTGGACACCTGTTTTATGGACACCCACTTAGCAAGGACACCCATTATCATGAACAGTTTTGAAGTCCTGACATCATACAATTTCTCTTATATTCACTCCTTGATACAGATGCCTTAATAATAATAATAACTTTATTTGCGTGTCAATTAAACTGTAGCTTACAAAAAAATGTAAACTAATTGAGGACACCTATCTACATCGCAATAAAAAATATAAAAATTTAAAAAATCACCCTCCCTTCATATGCAATTTAAAACTAATAAAACTATATTATAAATAATATTATATACAATTATCTAAATTGATGCTTTTCAATGTCCATTTGGTGTCCATATAAAGCAGGTTCCACTGTACATGTGATCAATCTTTATTGTCATCATTAATGATTATTTCTTTATTGGATTCTTTAGATTTACCTTTGAGACCTTAAATAATATTTATTTAATAATCAAATTTTCCATGATGTTTTAGCAAGCCATCCTGACCTTTGAAGACGACCAACTAGACAGAGCCTTAGAAAACCTCAAAAGAGCTCAAAGAATTTGTTACATTGAAAGTAATAAAAAGGCTGGTGTTGCCGTGGATGAGCGCTTGATGCGGCAGATCCTTTATGCTGACTCGGAACTTTATATGGCACTACTTACTTTTCTTAAACAAGGTATGCAGAGTTTTGAGATATGACAGTCTTCTCCAGGGTCCAGATGCATAAAACGTAAATGTTAGATATAACTACATGTACACTAGGAATGTCAGGCATTCAGCCCAGTTAAACCACTGAACATTAGTAATGCCTTTATGTCAGATGTTATGACTTATGCAACTGGACCTAGAAGTGCTAGGCAGTCAGTATTAGGGAGCTTAAGCAGGAGATGTTTTTGTCAACACGGACGCCACCGCAGTATACGTTCTTCTTCATCTGTTCACCATCATAGATGATGTGTCCGTTTTCGTCAAGCAGAAGGTCAGTTAAGGCTTTTTCACCTTCTACCAAGAACAGCAACCTCATCTATGATAGCAAACAGATGAACAAAAACGCGTGGGTGACATCCGTGTTGACAAAAACGTCTCCTGCTTAAGCTCCCTATTGTCTCTGACTACTCGTGTCTCAAGCACCGGCTACTTGTGTTGGACAAAATTTCACTATAATAATGTTTTGATGGCTCAATTTTTCAAAGCACTCAATTGACAAGTGCCAACTACTTATTAAATATATGGTTGATGATGATGATGGATGGTAATGATGATGATGATGATATTGGTGATGATGATAATGCATATGGTGGCAGATATATATGATTCATTCTTTCTAATTACATTTTTGGAGATTGTTGCTCATGCGATTATTGTAACTGTTTTTCAGGTGTCACAGATTACATAAAAGGTGGATATTTAATGCGTCGTGCATGGAAATTATATGATAAGTGTTATAGAGAAATAAGTGCTATTGGTGGACCTTTCCTTAGCTGGGCACCAGAACTTACTAGTATACAAGAAAATGGCTCAGAAGAGTCCAGTGCTGAAGAAGTGGTTCCTGATTTATCATCAACTGAGGTAAGACTGTGTTGCGTGGAGAAATTCACTGAAGTTGATGTAGGTTTGCCAGTAGAAGCTGGTGACTGGTGGAAATCTGCTTGCTGTGAGGATCAACATAGCTACCTGTTCTTGTTATGAAGTTTGACTTTGGTCTTGGGTTCCTGGTCAACTTGCTTTCTGCTGCCAGTTTTGATATGCTGCATAGAATTGACATTGCTACATGTACATAATAAGATGAGGACTGTGCAAAGTCATTGAATATGTGTATTCCAGATGCCGCAATTATGGTCATTATTAGCATTCCTCTCGGATACTTAGTCCTTTGGGATTTTGATCATTGGTTAGGGAATGGCATTTAAATAAAGGACGCTGTCTTTCCTGGGTATTGAGCAATATAGCCTAACAACATCGTGGCACCCCCTCCCAGTTTAAGCTGGCCCCTCCCAGATTAAGCTGGGGTTGATTTCAGCCCCGGTGCATCTTCAGCACTTCGTGTTTAACCTGTTTCTGGTCGGAGTTGCACATCCATTTCTTATTAATGACAGTGAGTGAGGCAGAATAATAATTTACTATGTGAAGAAGTGCTGTCAGCTCTGTCGAATTATAGCAAGGATTACTGATTAAGTAGTCAGCAAAATCTCTGCCAGCATATTTTGACAGGGCTGTATTGTTAGCAATAATGGCTAAAGCTCAATTGATTAAAGCTGAAGTTAATTGGATGATTTGCAAAGACAATTTTTCACTCAATGCTAAAATGTCATGAAACATGACACATGGTAAGATTTTTAAGAGCAGCTCTTCTTCTGAGACATTGACATTTTTTGATTTGAATTCAAAATGAAGTATTTGTCCTAATATGTGGTGGTGTTGCTCAAAATATCATTATTGCAAATAATTTCATATAACATCAGCATAAGCACACCCTTGCTGATATTAACACATCAATTTAATTCCAAAATTTGCATTTGAAAGACTGAAGAAGATGAAATGCTCACAGCTTTGGATGAAATACCTGACACCTCTAGTCCATCACTGTCCAGGAAATCACACACAATGTCTCCTGAAGCTCTGCGGCACCTACAAGCTGCTGTATCTTGTGGTTATGGCCTGTTCCATTTAGCAATATCATTGGTCCCTCCAAAGTTACTGAAGTTTTGTCATTTGCTTGGGTTTTCTGGGAATCGGGATGTTGGTCTTCAGGCATTAGATATTGCCAGTCAAAGTGAGGATATGAAAGCTCCTGTGGCAAGGTAATTATTACCATTGTCATCATCATCATCATCATCATCAAATGTTATCATCATCATCATCATCATCACTACAACCACCATTGCTATCATCATCATTATCATTGTTAACATTGTATGGCAAATAATGCAGCTCTTTACCCAGTTAGCAACACTCTTCCTGATCATCATCAATGTTTTTCTTGTTTAGATTAACGTTGTTGTGGTACCATGCTGTTATACGTCCATTCATTGCACTTGATGAAGGCAACAATGAAGAAGGTACTGTTGAGACTCAATCATATATACTCCCTGTTGTCACTATATATTACTTTTAATATCCCAGACATCCTTGAATGCAATCATGTATTCCTTCTTCCCTTCTTCCTTCCATCCTTCCTCCCTCCCTTCCTTCCTTCCTTCCTCCCTCTCTTCCTTCCTTCCTTCCTTCCTTCCTTTCATTTCTTCATTCCTCCTTCCCCTCTTACTCTCTTCCTTCTTTGCTTCCTTTCTTCCATATTTTTTTACTTATTCAAGTTTTAGCATCAAGGTCTATTTTAATTAGTATTTTAAAAATATTATTCTAAAATCTTATGTTTTTTAGGGCTTAAAAAAGCAACTCAGATATTAGAAGAATCATCACAAGAATACCCATCTTCGGCAGTGTTCTTATTTTTTAGGGGATTAGTTTCTAGACTTAAGGTACAATTATAATCATTATTAATCATATTATAATCATCACTGTTAATTATCAACATCATTATCATCATCATCATCATCATTGTTGAAGCAATAGATAAAGTATGTGCATTAGTTGTCCGAAATAATGATATTAATAGGCTTACTAATAAAATGGAAGCAAATGGCATTTGAAGGGATGCACATGGAAATGGCAACAAGTGACCTTTGTGATTTTTCAAGTTTTCTCAAATGGTCCAAAATGGTATCCATGAACTTTTCCTTAGGTCAAAACCAATAACTTCACATCATAAAAGTCATTTAGGCCTTTTTCATGGTAATCCCATCATTTATGGATTTGTTTTTCTAGGGTAATGTTGGTCAAGCTTTACAAGAATTTCACCAAGCAATGTCGGCTGCAGTTGACCAGACAGAAATAGCACTTATCTGTCAGTATGAAATAGGTAAATAGCTGAAGATGTTAACCTTTAGTCTTGGCAAAAAATTGCAAAATGTTTTTTTTTCCTGGAAAGTTACAATTAACCACAAAAAGCATAAAGTATTGGGTGCTTTTCAAGTGCCCTGCAGGTTACCTTAGCAATCAGAGTGTTGTAGCATCAGATTGACTTGTAGGGTTTGTTTCCTTATATCATTATTTTATAGGTTGGTGTCATTTGTTACAATTAGAATGGGATTATGCATTACCATCATTCTTTAGGTACGTTTGAATTAACTTTTCCCCTAATTTGATATAATCCACTAGTCAACTTTGTTTCCACCACCCACCACCCCCACGACATGTGTGGGGAATTTAATTGGACAAAAGGGAGAGTTACGCATGACACTGTCAAAGGCATTTAACAAGAAATTACAATTATATTATAATTTATTTGTCTGTTGTTTTTGTATAGATTAAAAGAAGAATCTAAATGGTCTCAAGGGTACTATGCATATCTTTGTGGAAGTAAGTTTTATTTCATGTATTCAGGCTCGTAACATGGTATATGGGATCAGGGATCAAGCTCCAAATTATGGCCAGGATCAGGGATCAGAGGCCAGGGCTCAGGGATCAAATGGGTGGGATCGAGGATCAGAGACATTGGGTCAGGATCAGGGATCCGCTCAGTTTTTTTGCACCAAGGATCAGGGATCAAAAATTTCTAAAAATATGGGCTCAGGAATCAAAATTTCCGTAAAAAAACGGGATTAGTGAGGCGAAAATATACCATGTTATGAGCCTGTATATTGCTAGGTTTCATCCATTCCTTTGGGAATTCAGAAGACAATAGAGCAGTAGCCATGTTGGATGAACAAACAAGTGATGCCAATGAAAAATCTTTTGTTGAAATTCATCCAAGATGGCTGCCATGACGTCACATGCAACCCAAGAATTGTATGATTACTGACAGTAAACTTGTACAATGTATGAGGCAAAGCTGTCTTATGTGTTTAGTTTCTAAGCAAGATGTTCACATTTTGACTTCAATTCATTGTACAATTATAGCTGACTTCCGAGTTACACTTCACTTGCCACATACAAAAGTATCAAGACGAGGCTACGTGCATAAAGCTCAGTCATTCGTAACAAGACAAAAGTTTTAGCATGTAGCCTCATTCTGAGTCCTTTGCATATGGCAGGCAAAGCATACCTCACAACTTGACTATTCACTGTACAGTTTTCAAATCCATGTTTTGACCATCCTCCAGCATTTACACAATGACATCATGAGAGACAGGACTTGTGTGATTTGGTCTAAACTTTACTGGTTGTTTTTCATTATTTTTAGTTACTGTTGGATTACTTGGTAGCTCAACTGAAGCACATTCTCAATTTAAATCAGTTCTTAAATTAATTAAAAAGAAAACACCTCTAGAAGAGTTTCTTTGTAGAAGGGTAAGTATCACTGAGGTCAGGCTTTCAGACAATAATACTTGAATGCAGTCAGAATACAGTCAGTCAGTCAGTTAGTAAATCAGTCAGTCAGTCAGTAAATCAGTCAGTCAGTCAATCAGTCAGTCATCAGTCAGTCAGTCAGTCAGTCAGTCAGTCAGTAAATCAGTCAGTCAGTCAGTCAGTCAGTCAGTCAGTCAGTCAGCCAATCAGTCACTGAGTCAGTCTGACAGTGATGGAGTCAATCAGTCAGTCAGTCAGTCAGTCAGTCAGTCAGTCAGTCAGTCAGTCAGTCAGTCAGTCAGTCAGTCAGTCAGTCAGTCAGTCAGTCAGTCAGTCAGTCAGTCAGTCAATCATTCAGTCATTCAGTCATTCAGTCATTCAGTCATTCAGTCATTCAGTCAGTCAGTCAGTCAGTCAGTCAGTCAGTCAGCCAATCAGTCACTGAGTCAGTCTGACAGTGATGCAGTCAGTAGGTCAATCTGTCAATCACTGAGATCCTAATGTACAATAAATATATGTTTGTTTAGGCCTCCCAATATAAGAAAGTGGAGCCTTCAGAAGATGACTGTCTAATACTTGCCTTAGAATTGTTATATGTATGGAGAGCCTTTTATACTTGCAGTCCACCAGTACTACATAAAATGCTTAAAGGTAACACTTTCTTTTTCATCTGCTAAAACTAACTGTGAAGAAAACCATTGTACGTGTAAATGGAGTTGCAGATTTACCATCCATTCTCATACCTAATGGCAGGATAAACTGTGCCTGTGCATTAAAAGTCCAGTTCTGAGATATGCCTCAGTCATCATTTGGGTAATAAGAATTCAGGCCAGTACTCAGTGGGAAACAAAGTGTTTTATGACCATTCCATTCTGACTCCCATACTGATGTGTTTTTTGTTCTTAGATATGGAAGCCTGTAATCCTAGCCCTAATCTTATACCACTAAAAACATTAATGTTAGGATCTGTACATCAAATATTAAAGAACAATGACTTAGCTGTAAAGGTGAGTGCCAGCACTGACTTGGTAATAGTCCCCTTCACAGTTCCCTGCACCATCTTGAAAGGTAGCCGTGCCTTTGCATCGAAGCGAGACAAACGGTGAGCATGCAATGATAGATACCTTTTTTGACATCTAGAACAACTATTCACAGGTCTCTATCATTGCATGCTCATAGTTCATCTTGCTGCGATGCAAAGGCACGGCTACCTTTCAAGATGGCACAGGGAACTGTGAAGGGGACTATTCAGAGGGGCTAGGGAAAGCTAGAGGAAAAGGATTGGCTGTACAACTTACTCTAAACTCACATACTGCACTCCTCTCTGTGCTGCTCTCCCTAATAAAAGTTCTCATATTAAATAGCCGATTTCCAAATCTCTAAGCACGCTGTAGACTGGTACTGAATTTCTGCATACAAATGAGGAGAGGTACTCTCACACTTGCCACAGACAACTACTGCCATTTCCATTCTGATTTTTTATGTACGGGATTGACATAAACTGTCACAGCTAAATCAGTGCTGTTTTCACAGTCATATGTGATGTGTATTTTTCTTGTCAGTATTTTCAAGAAGCTATTTTCAAGTCTGGGAGGTCCCCACCTGATTCACATGTCCCGCCTTTTGCTACATATGAACTGGGAGTACTATATGCACAGGATACAAGGGTAGGTATTGTTGCTTAGCAACTACATGTATCATTGTTAATATTGATAGTTAGCATTAATTATCACTGTAGTAGTTGCCAAGGTAACCACAGGTAACCCAGGTTCCTCCCATATGTACAGCCAAGCAACATTATTGGCCATTACTCTACCTCAACAGCCAGCATTATCCAGCCATCAATCCAATCATTACATTTACTCTATGCTGAAACCTCTGTGCAATATATGGCCTCATCCACAATGACCAGCATTTTCAACTTCACAAGCAATCTGATCTCCATAGTTACTTTAACTACATATACAATGTGTATAGCTATTTCAAAAAGGTTGACAGGGCAATCAGTGATAGGTGATAGCACGACCAAGAGGAACTGTGGTCACGCTAATAGACCACTATCTGGCACAGAGATATGAATCGCCTATCCACCACTTTGTCCAATAAGGTCTTTACTGCATGGTACTGGCATTGCTTGGGTATTTAGTTAATGAAAATGAAGCAATTCTTGTTACCCCAAATTTCCTTTCAGTCATGCAATCACCAATTGCCAATTGCCATTCATCATTCACCCCGTCAACCTTTTTTGAAATAGCTATATATTGAAACTACAGTGTACTCTACAGCAGCCATCTCTCCCAGCATTTTTAGCATTTTCTATCTCCACCATTAATCTACTCCATAAATTTACTATATGTATTGCAGTGGGCAATCAACAATGGCCACCTCTCCACAATTGCCAACATTTTCTACCTTAACAATCATTCCATACATTTACACATGTACCTTTCCACAACAGTCACTCAATCAGTTCACAAGGTTGTCGTTGTGGAGAGGTTGAGCTATAGCTAAACCCTGACAGTAATGTTTAAGACTATTTTGTGGTTCATCTTCCACCAGTCTAGCGATAAAGGAGAGGAACTCCTGAGGCGTGTAAAGGTGAGATCTTCTGTAATACATTTAAACTTGCAGGAGCATTCCCCCTTCTTGAAAGAGGGAGGGGGAGGGGCTCCATCTTATTGTCCAAAATAAGTCACTCAAAAAAATTTGACAAATGCAGTCATTCATGACTTGACATACATACACCTTACTACCAAAGTTTGAAAGTTGAAAAGGGGGTCCTTCACTCCTGGAACCCTCCCCTAGGGATGCTCCTGACTTGTACTTGAATCATTGCTCCATCATACACCAACTCAATACATTGGTTCAGTGGTCACACACAAAGCATCCAAGCCAGGCTTCAGGGTACAAATTGGAATAATCCTTTGTGTGTACCCTGGAGGCTCACTTCAATGCTTTGTGTGTGACCAATGAACTGATGTATGGAAAATGGTGAATAAAGAAGCTGTTGGATGAAGAAACAACAGATGCTGATGATAATGATTAGATCTTTTGTTGATCTTCATCCAAGATGGTTGCTACAATATCACTTGCAACCCAGCAAACTGTTTCAACATTTTTTTTGAGTTTTTGTCAGGGATTTAAGGAAAGGGTGTAGGGGGTGCCCACAGAGACAACTTCGTGCCCTTTACTCTCAATACTTTTCCAAAATATCCTCTGGATGGTTTCCAATTTCTAAACCACTGCACCCCTGTCCTGAAAGATAATCCTCTATCTGCCCCTGAAAGATTCCATTGAGTAGAGTTCTGTATTTATATTTCCTTTAGGATCATTACAGTGGATATGACTTTGAAAATCGACTAAGTTTTCGAGTGCACTCTGCTATGGCAAGAATAGAAGAAAGGAAACAAGAAATGGCTGCTGGTCTGCCCAAGAAATCTTACAAATAAGTGATATATTTTAATGTCTGTAGGTTTTAAAGCTTTTAAAATATTTTAATGCATCACAGAAAGTCCATTAGATCAGTCACATTCATATTTAAACACAATTCAGTTACAACCACCATATTTGTTTCAGAGTTGGTCTTGTACATTCTTGCAAACACAATGCCAACCAGTATCACTCACTTGAGGTTGACTCTAATTTGTACATTTCCTCATAGGGCTGTTTGTATCATTTAACTCCATAATGTGACTAACCCTGCATCCTAAAAGCTTGATTTGTACATTGTGGGTCTGTCAGCTTGATTTGATTTACAGGGATGTTGATCATGTGGTCTGAATAACAGCATTCTGTCTCTGTTTTCTTCCTTTACTACCTCCCCCTTCTTTGCTCACTTTCTTTCTTTCTTTCCCTTCCTTCCTTCCTTGCTTGTCTGCTTGCTTACTTTCTCTCTCTCTCTCTCTCTCTCTCTCTCTCTCTCTCTCTCTCTCTCTCTCTCTTTCTTCCTTCCTTCCTTCCTCTTTTGCTCTCTTTCTTTCTTTCTCTCTCTGATCTCTCTCTCTCTCTCTCTCTCTCTCTCTCTCTCTCTCTCTCTCTTCCTTCCTTCCTTCCTTCCTTCCCTTGCTCCCTCCCTCGCTCCCTCGCTCCCTCCCTCCCTCCCTCCCTCCTTTCTATTGCATTGCACAAATATCTTATGAACTAGCAATGTAATTATTTGACATCTTTCTAAACAATAATCCACAGATGTGGCTGACAGACAGTAGCATGTAAATCAGGGTCTGGCTTTGTGAATGAGGAAAAGTGTTATTTTTAATATAACTGAGTATCATTTTGTATGGAGATATTGATTGACAAACTGGTGTGGGATGCCATGCTGCTGCACGGCAATGTTGAAAGTGTGAATTTTAAGGATAATCCATAACCATGGCAACACAAAATGTACAAAATGCATTATATATTCTTTAGGAATTTTAACTTAATATTATTATTGCTAGTGATTTATTCTAATATGCTGTCAAATTTTGATAGGAATGAGAGTGCTAATTATAGATAATTATTGATTGCCTGAGTATCAGGCTGTGTTAACCCTCCCCCCCTCCCATCTCCAGCCCAGAAATCTTGCATGGGATGCTGGGAAGGGAAGGATAAGGAAAAGAATATTTTATCAATTTACGTGTTTATCTAATTCCCTCCACAGACTACCCCTTCTTTGGACTTCCTGTGGCATCGAATGGGGAGAGAGAACTGGGTATATGACAGGGAATTTTTACTCGTTCACAGTAAAGTCTCCTCTTGGTTACCACAGGAAGCCCAAAAATGTAAAGGAGTTGTCAACAGAGGAGGCTAGTGTTTATCAAATCATAGTTATTTTATCATTCGTTTTTAATCGTTCAAAGGCTACAATTGCAGTTGCCCCTTGCCAGATTGACTACCTCAAAACATACCAAGAAGCTCTCCAGTGATTGGTTAATTTGTAAATGCTGTATATTTCAATATACATACTTTATTTATTAGGTGTAACCTCGCATATTATAATAGATACCTATTTATTTTAACACAGTAAGGATCTCTGACCCCTTTGCCTGCCTGTTTCTTAACTAATGATAACTTAATACTCATCGATAGATCCTCTTCCCAGGGACATTTCAGATTTGTACGGAAAAGCAAAGACCTGGGAACGAGGATGTCATCGATAGACGCAATATATTAATGTCGAACTTGGGCTCCCTGTGGCGTTTCAGAAAGTGGTCGTAACTTAAGGGTAGTAGTAAATCCAAAAAGGTGACATGATTGATTTTCACGAGGATTTACAACTATTTTAGCCTTTTTTAAGCCTCAGTACCTTATTTAAAGCAATTTCCTCTTATCTTATCAAGTTAAATTGTGAAAATTCCCTTTAGTTTACAATATAGGTATTTCTTACACACAATTTTACGAACACTCGTAAGTTACGCACGCGCAGTGAAATGTAGCCCCGTTCATTCAAATCAGTTCTCGCTGTAAATATTGTTGACCCCAAAAAGGAGAAAAAAAGCAGTGAGTGTTAAATTATTAAACATTTGTTGAAAAGCATGAACTGAAAAAGCCTTCATTTGAATATTTGTACCAGCTTTCTCGTTTGTATACTTAAAATGATTGAAACGGTTCGGTGTAGGGAGGGGTGGGGCTCGGAATTGCACGCATTTTTACGGTTACCAGTTTCGCGCGTGAAAACTAGCCGTGCTTTAGCCTGGGCCGAGTCTTTTGAGAGCAGGTTAGCGTTAACCCAGGACAAGGTCTAAAGAAAACCATTGTTAACGCTGAGTTACCCGAACAACCGGGTCCCAGTTTTCACTAGCGACGCGAGCGCAAGCAGGGTAAAGGCGGTGTTACACGCGCAAGACAATTTGCAACAATTTTGCGATCGTCAAGTTCCGGAACCGGCTGTTACACGGAACGATTTTCCTTGCAACAGCAACGTACGTGAAGGTCTGTTGGCGCATTTTGTTTTCCTTTTTTTCGGGAGGGGGGGGGGAGGGGGGGCACTTTTAAATTTGAATCCTAAAGGATTAGTTTTCTTTGGATCAAAGCGATAAGTTTTCGCCAATCCGTCGTTTCATCCCAAAGTATTTATTGGCTAGTTATTATGCTTACTTTGCTATCAACAGCTATTTTGTTGCGCGGAAAGTTGATGGCCAGCATATTGCACGGACCAACAAATTTCGTCATTTTTTGTTGCAGGTTTTTGAAGGCGATTCAAAAACCTGCATGCACTGTTGGCCTTACGTTTATCAATCTATGACTGTTACGAGTTGCCGACGCTAAATAAGATTGCTTTACCTTTGCTTTAGCCGTGAAAGAAATTTTTTCGCCACCCACTACACTACACACCACATCCCACCACACACCACACCACACACCACACCACACCACACCACACCACACCACACCACACCACACCACACCACACCACACCACACCACACCACACCACACCACACCACACCACACCACACCACACCACACCAATTGTATTCAGAGAACTACGTTCTTTATTCCCAAAAGTCTAGATCCCGTGCGGAATTTTGCAACAGATAGTAAGGTGTTGTTTTGAATAAATTAACAAACCATGAGGGCTTTACTTTGGCAGCTCAAACGTCGACTCGATGTAGTTGCTTACTTTTGAAACTTACTGAATTATACCTAGTGCAGCAAAGTCAACGACACTTGGCAACAGGTATGTTAATATCTTGTTCTATCCCATACCTAGAAAATTTCACGAAACAATTCAACAGAATTTGTTAGAAGTCGAAGTAATACAAATTCGCAACGTTCACCTCGTGGTCACAAAAATTACTCCCCAAGTTTGCTTGAGGATAACATTGGCGTTTAGCTTCTCATCTCTCCATATTTTGTTCACAAATTACAATAGGTATTTGTCTTTCTTATAGCAGATATGGTTCTCGCTGTTTTGAAATTTTGTTGAGATTTTGGCGGTAGTTTTGACTACATGATTTTGCGTCGTAACAGGCAGCGCAAATTTGTATCGCAACTTCTAAGGATTAAATTGGCGCGATACATGTTGTATGTAGTCCTCTATGCCTTTATACTTGATTAATGAAATAGGAAAAAAATTCACCTTGGAATTTTAGATTTATGACCAATTTTTCTCATAAAGCCATTTTTAAAAATCGTCTGATATCTCGAATTATTTGATCTAATTCGCAGAAAAATAATTACCGGTACAAATTTCAAGGCTTGTAGACAAATGGCTGCAAATTTCTCAGAAATCGGACAAAGTTTTGTTGTAAAAAGACGCGATTAAAATTTATGTCTGACAAACAAATCAATAGGTACGGGCCACCTTAAACCCAGACAATATATGCATTTCTAACGGAAAAGGCAGCAGTCACACTACAATTTTTTATCAAAAATGGTAATCTTAAAAACGCTGTTACATGGTGCATATTTTCCCGCAAATCGTTGCGAAATAAGTTGCGTAACTATTGCGCAAATGGCGAGAAAACGATTGCGGCAGCGTTCTTCGACGTTATGCCGTGTAACACCCTTGCAATGGTCTGCGCAACGTGTTTTGCAATGCCACTGCGAGACGAATTTGCAGAAAAATGCGTCGTCTAATAGCGCCTATACTGAGTGCAATAATGTCTGCAACACGTCTTGTAATATAGCATTACGAAAGTTGCACGAACCATTGCGGCGTGTAACATACCCTGGATCGCGTAAAACCATTGCGAGAAAACGATTGCAGTACGTATTATTTTTCGATGCTGCGCAGCGTAACACCATTGCAATGGCTAGTGCAATTAACTTGTTTTGCAATGCCACTTCGAGGCAATTTGCAGAAAAATGCGTCTTTCACAGCGTCTTAAACAGCGATTGCAAAGTTTCAGTACGACTGCAGACCTACGCCTGCATTTAATATATCCCATTAGGAAGTTTTTTGCAGTAACATTTAGATTTACGAATAAATTTATACGCATGGTGATTTTTATTACAGGTAAAACATGAATGCGTTAGATTTGTTTTCCTTTCGTTATTCACGTTTCTATTCTAATATCTCGGAAAAGCTGGGCATCCCACTGACTGGTCATGACAACACTTTGGCTTCCTGGTACGTGGTTTCCTGTGTACTTTTCCTTCGCAGGATTTGGCACCCGAACAATAATTTCCTACGAAAAAGAACGTTTTAAGGTTGAAGGCCCGAACACACGATGTAACTTTTTCTACAACGTTGCGCGTGCAACACAGTGTCCAGCCTAGGCTCGGATTTCAGCCGTCGGGGTTTCGTGCGCCCGCGATCAGAGCCTATAATGCAAATATTGTCAGTTTCCTGGGACATTAGATTAGCTTGTGCTAAAGGAACTACCGACGCTAAACATAGTGCTATACGTTTTACCTTAAACCGTTGCAGGGGTGGACACACTGTAGAACTGCATGTGATGTGTGCAATATTGTAAAAATCTTTGCAAGAAACATCGTATTGTGTATCCCAGTGTGATATTCAAACTAATCTACATAAATTTTGAAGCGCTACTTTTTTCCTCCTAGTTTTTCCTATCCACACTGAAACCGTGTTGCCTTGGAAAATATATCGTTTTTGTGTGGACTACCCGTCTAACGACCGTCTAACTGTAACAAAGAAGATACATTTCTTTGAGGGAAAAAGGAGAGAGCTGGGTTGGGATTCCTGTGCTACACAGGAAACCCAATCCTCTCCCTTTTTCCTAAAGAAACGCCTGCCACCCAGGCTACAATTTATACAGACTAGTATGTATGCTTGGACGTGCCTATATGAGAGAACTATAGCTGGGTCCAACTGACTGCATGAATTAAAAACTAGACGAATGGCGAAGGAAAGAAGGAAGGATTAGATGGAAGGGAGAGAATGAAGATAGGATAGAAGGATGGAAGAATTGAAGGAAAGAACAATAAATATCATCTTTATGAAACTGACATTTTTACCTTCCCATATTCCTTTACAACAGACATTCGTCCACTCAAAACGTCTCTTGCAGTTTCTTTTAAGATTTTTCAACTTGCAACATACTTTCGGTGATGCTTTCCAGCAGTTAACTGAAACCAAATCGTGTGTCAGCAAATGAATTTATCACATGACCAGTACGGCTCTGCTCGGCACGGCTCTGCTCGCACTCTCTTAATAAAACCTTCGGAAAAAGTCACGTGATTGGGGCTGGACGGCTTTCCTCGAGCGGTGCGGTAAACCCGTCCGGCCCTGCTCGTTTCCGCGCACAATATCTATTTTTTACAGAGTATTTTTATCACATTAAAAAAAAAAAAAAACTAAAACGCTCGGTCGGTACGGCATGTTCTCCAGCCAAATATTTTTAGGCCCTCCAACTCAATCAATAAATACATAGTATTGACATACTATTAACTAGTATGTGGTTATGCTAGGAGGGAAAGAAAAGGGACACCCTGCAATTTTATATTAATTAACTTATATTATTTTCCAATGGGTTTATCTACATTTTCTCAATTTAGTTTGGACTACCTGTGGAATTAATGTAAACATCTTACTTACACTGGCACCAAGTGCCAAGGAAACCCTCCTTGCACTGACACATTGGGCCTCCTGTGTATATTCCACCATTACAACACATCTTTTGAGGGCTGGTCTTCTCTGCAAAAAGATAGGTAGGTAGGTAGGTGAGTTAAGTATAGGTAGGTAGGTAGGTATAGGTAGGTAGGTAGGTATAGGTAGATAAGTTAAGTTGGGTAGGTAGGTAGGTGGGTAGGTGGTTAGATGGGTACTAGGTGGGTAGGTAGGTAGGTAGGTATAGGTAGGCGAGTAGGTAGGTAGATAGGGAGGGAGGGAGGTCTAAACACTAGTCTGAACATGAACGTAAACGGAGTGCTACAATAATGACAACGCATAATTTTCGATTCGTTTTGGCCTTCATATACTAAAACAGAGTTTTTCTTTTTTTCTAAGTGCGAATACAAAGAAGAAAAAACAAGATATGCTTTCAAGTATTGATTAGTTTGGTGGTAGCCTAAGCAAAGCGCTGTTATCATATATATTGTGAATTTACCTCTTTGCGCCGTTACTCCTTGAAGTTGACAAACAACCACAATCAAACACGGGACGAGAATTTGAATCATAAACATCGTAAACCCTGAAACTACTGAAAACATAAATCTTCGTAAACAGGGCAGCAAAGGGCTTTGGCGACGTGTGGCGGCGATGTAATTTTGCTAAAACTTGCTGCGTGATGCATGATCGATACACTTTGCTCTTTTTTACTACACTACTATACTGCGTATTCTGCGTAAAGCCCGCAAAAATCTCTACCGCCAGCCGTGTTACTCTGACTGCTAATTCTAAAATGTAGAGATCTAGTGGAAGAATTAAAATCGTCTCTCATATCCCAAAGGGCGCTTCACGGAAGAAGAGTTTTACGTCCAACACGGGTTTCCGTAGAGATGAATTCAACTATTCTCAAAAATGCCGTCCATGCTTGAAGAACTATAGAACTCGTCCGTGGCTAGCAACAAATTCGTCTTATAAAGTTGGCTACAAACTCTTTTCTTGGGTGTAAATGACTTCGTGTCAGTTAAAAAATATGCCACCACTAATCCCTTTTTCGCGATCAGGTAGCTGTATAGATAGATCACATGAAGAAATCACCAGTTGTACTTACATATGAACTAAAGCTTCTCACGGAAAAGTTCAGCTACTGATTTGATTTTCATATATCTTGTCGCCAAGCCTTGAAAATATTGTGAGCCAACAATCTCATTTTTTAATTATTGTCATATGCCGCTTATTTGTCTGTATGCTCTCAAGAATTTAAAAGTATTTTATAGTTACCATGGTTCGTCTGCTCTCTTGCCTTGCGCAATTGAAGGCCTTTGAGTAAACATTCAGTGGGCGCCTCTTCTGCGTTTATCAAATCGAGTTCAAGCCAACGTGTAACGTTTTTTTTTTATTATATTGACAAAGCGACAAGAAATTGGCGGGAAAATTTTTTTTAGGACGTACGCGCGCGTACATCCGGGACATTTGATACATAAATGTTTCATATCTTCACTAGTGAAAATATGGAAAATTAGTTTCCGGTTAAACAGTTACATAATATTTATCAGTTTCAAACAATCACAGCGCGCGTAATATATAGTTATATATAGTTGTCATAGCTACACACGTGCCGTTATGCTCTCAAAAAACCGACAAAACAGATTTTCATTTTTTATTCAGTATTTGGAATATACACTATATGACCATAGTCGATATAAAATTGTGAGTTTTTGGTAAGAAAATATAGGACGGCGAACTCTCTTATAATGGATACCTCTAGAACTTGGACCTCTAAACGGACACTTCTGCAGCCGGTCCTGGCACTGAAATTCCACCGTACACGGTCTTCAATAAGCTGCGAGCAGAGCCTCCTTTTACCTTCTCCGCTCTGCTCGCAGGGAAGGTCCTCAATTAAACCCAGCCTGATTTTCAGGCTACTTCAAGCCAGGCATTCCACCGTACAGGATCTTCAACACCCTGCGAGCAGAGCCTCCCTTTACCTTCTCCGCTCTGCTCGCAGGGAAGTTCTTCAATTAAACCCACAGGTAGCCCAAGCTCACTATTAGTGGCTATTTATAAGAGAATGTATGGCACTCAATATCACTCAAAATTTCTGTCTTAATTTTAATAAAATTCCACGAGACTTCTAAAGTGTGTTGTTTATGCTTTCTTCTAACCTCTGAATGAGTTTCAGCGAAATTCGTCGATTTTAACTGCTCGCCCTAAGCCACTCAAAAAAGAAACTCATTCAGAGGTTAGAAGAAAGCATAAACAACACACTTTAGAAGTCTCGTGGAATTTTATTAAAATTAAGACAGAAATTTTGAGTGATATTGAGTGCCATACATTCTCTTATAAATAGCCACTAATAGTGAGCTTGGGCTACCTGTGTTAAACCCAGCCTGATTTTCTGGCTACTTCAAGCCAGGCTTGTAGTTCAGTGGTCCGGGGGATCTCCTGGAGTTCACTGACTCGTCCCTTGAAATTACACGATTCAGTTTGAATCAGTTCACTTCTGTGATTCTAAACGATTTTATCGCATGGATTCTGGTATAAAACAAGACGTTCACTTGAACGTTCACTCAGCGGGCTTTGGTCCCTTTTCTGAGTATTGTGAAGTAAAAATTGTGATATTGCGAATATAAATGCATGTTATGACTCAGACGGCTACAACCGCTGAGTAATTAGTATATATAGGATATATCCTGTAGTAGGTTTCAATCTCAAGAACAAAACAATGTCTTTCTCCGTAGAAACTAAAACTATTCTAGCGCAAACATTGTTCTATCTTTCAGAAATTCATATCAAACATGTTGTCATTTGTGCGGGCTTCCTGTGTTTCCGCTATTGGGTTTCCTGTTTACCAAAAAGCTAGGTTTCTATGATGGTGGACAATGTTATGTGTTTCATCGCTACAATATCTGCAAGTTTTGATGGAATTTGACAGTTTGAGGCTCAAAATTGCAGGAAAATCAACAAAAACAAATCTACGTGACTTCCAAATAAGGTAATGCCTGCCCATAAATGGAATAGATTTCATGGCCGTACCGAACGACAACTTTTTGATATGTTTGATATGCAAATTGGGTATTGTGTAATAGAATGAATGGAATGAATAAATGTAGCTAGTCGGTACACATACCAGTTGCAGGAACATAAAGCGGGAACTTGTTACAGGAACGATTCTCTCTTGTGTACTGCATATTTTCGCTAACAATAACTTGCGGATTTGCAATCCACGAGTTAAAAAATTGTGTTACGGGTACAAAAACCTGTCCTGGAACAAGTCCCACGAATTTAAACTACAGTGAAACAAATCTTCTGGGTATTGAACACGAGGGAACTTGTCTCCAGTCACTTCATGTTCATGCAACATGTCCCCTAGTGTGTATCGAGCATAAAAATGGGAGAACCAACGTACTGAATTCATAAAATTTGTGGCATTCTGCCATATGCTCCTGCCGATGCTCGTTGTACGTATATGAAGCTGAATTTCTTTGAATGGATGTATATTGCAAGTTGGGAGGGGGAATTCTGAATAATAAGAATCGGGAGTGCTCTTCAGAAATTTTCAAATATACCCTTCAAAGATACCAGTCTTTTTGGAATGGGCGTGGCTTAACACCGATTCCTCAACTACATCTTATCAGCGCTTTCAGTGTGTTATGTAGGTTCTCCCACCATTAATATACAATAATAACTAAATGGGATTATGTAACACTGTATAAAAACCTTATATTACTGACGTTTTTAGCCGTAGCCCTCCGTCGGAGTAAAACTGAAGGGGTCAGTAAATCCCTCAGAAATCATCGTATGATCTCGTACAATCGCGGAAATTATTATAAAATCTTTCGAAAATCATGTAAAATATCATTATAAAAATTCATTATAAGTAAAAGGGGACATCTTAGATGCTATCAATCGATTACATTTTAGGATATCAAATTGAATTAAACTCGACCAGCGAGTACTTTATAGTTTTGACTTGGTGTTTTGTAACAACGGTTTAAGGTACTTGTGATAGGCAGGAAGAACCTGAAAGATAGGAAAAATAAAATAAGACACGGAAAAAAAAAAACAGTTTAGTGGTCGAGTTTTCTGGATTTTTATCGTTCGCCTGGGGAATCGAATGGATGAACCGGGAATTTTGGCCCGCAACCCGCAAATATTGGCCCGCAACCCGCAACCCGCACATTAGTCAAACTCGGATGAACCTTGGAATAACCATGTGGTCTAGTTATGGGGCTAAGGAGGCGATTTGTCCCTGGTAGCCTGAAGCGGGAATAGCCTCGTTTCCATACCGTAGCCTCATTTCAATGCCGCATAGAAACGAAGCTATTCCTCCCTAGCCATTTAAAATTAATATAAATATTAATAGTCATCCATAACCAAACATTTATGTGATTTACCGGTTGTTTATTGAGTGGAGATTGTTGTGCCCATTTAAACAGATGTTCATAAACATTCCCGTCGTATCTTCCCAGAGGAGAAAGTCGAAAGTCCGGGTGATCAAACGCATCCACCAAAGGGACAGCATCGGGCCTGAATTCAAAATGAAATGAAATTAAAGAAGTGAAATTGTATGAACAAAGTATTAACACTTATTGTAAAACTTGTATTTAGTGGCAAGTTGTTAACGTCTCAAAGGCTGTTAACGAGGCCTTCTTTGCTTTATAGTCCTGTTATTAATTGGTACAGTACGCGCGCTCTCAGATTGGTAGAAAAACGTGTAGAATTAAAGTATAGACCTAAGGATGACGTCATAGAATATTATGCACGCGCTGATTGGTTGAAATATTTTGATAATATCGTCTCGTGAGTTCTTGAAAGCCCGATTAGTGTCAATCCAGGATTAACTCTTAACAAAACCCATTCATATTGATCCTGGATTAGCATTAAGTGGGATTTAAGGGACCGGCCCCTAGGCATTATCTTTTTGCTTTTATCACATTTTGACGTCATTTATGCATCTAATCATATTAGAACACAGACGTACGGAAAATGGAATCTATTAGTTAGATTAATCACCACTTTTTCTGATTCCCAAAGGATGACTGCTAAATGACTCCAGCTTACCTGATTTCATCGATGAGAATGTTCACTTGACTCTTTATCAATTTAATTTGATTTACATTCAAAGCTCCAACCTAGTATTGCCAACGAATCAGTTATAAACTATCTGACAAATAAAAAGCTATGAACAGGAAGTATTTGAAGCTATTTGAAAATAATCACTCATCTGGCCCTCCTTCTTTCCCTTCAAATTTTCTTTGTGTTGCTCGTCATTCTTTTCATCTGCTGAGCCACAATAGCTTTATTCGTGAACTGAACTGCTATTCCGTTTTCTTCCTTCCTTCCTTGTTTTCTTCCTTCCTTTTTCCTTTCCTTTCCTCTCTCCTTCCCTCCCTCTTTCCCATCCTTCCTCAATCCCTCCCTTTTTCTTCCTCCCCTCTTCCGTCCCTTACTTCCTTCCTTCGTTCCTTCATTCTTTTCTTCCGTCCTCTCTTCCTTCCTTTCTTCCTCCCTTTTCTTCCTCCCTCCATTTCTCCTTCCTTCATTCCTTCCTCCCTTCATCCCTCCCTTCCTCTGTCCCTTCCTTCCCTCGTATTGAACATAAACAAGTCATTACCAACCTCTAGAAAGCTACCACTGTTTTCAGCGATTTCATTTAAGACATACAAGTCACAGAGAGCCTTCAGGACTTTCCTGATAGAACTGCTTGTGTTTGTAAGACCAGTACAAATAAAATCCATGTAGTATAGAACCATGAGATAGAAAGCATGAGCCTGTTGAAGGCAAAGAATCAAGTTATATGCATATTAGAACATAGACAGAAATGATTGAGAGATGAAATTTTGTTGTAATTTTAAAATTAATACAAGGCCTATCTACTTGGGCAAATTTTGTATGACAATAGATGTTACAATTTAACCAAATTTCACATGGACAGGTGATGCAATAATATTGCAGAACAATCAAAATTGCAAGTATTATAGTGTTGTGAGTGTCACACTGTTCTTACTTCTGCACACTTAAGGAGTTCCGGTGAATTTGCATTCCAGGCGTCCATTTGTTCCATTCCTGTCATTACTTGTGCTTGCATTTTCTCAGCTACAGCATATATCATTCTATACATGACAAGAACATAATTCCAGTATCAATCACAATAACATAGTTAGAAAGGTTTCAAGACATTGGGTTGATATTGAAACCTTAGCCAAGGCCTATCCATAGTCTGTGTAACAGCCAAACACAGCCCCTGGTTTACCGTAGATAGGTTAACACAGGGTTTTGTTTGGCTGCAGCACATGCTATCTATCCATTACTGAAACAAAAGAAAATTGACCTTTAGCAAGAACTTAGACAACATTGAAAAAATCAGCCCATTCCATTTTGAAAAAAGTGTTTTAATTACCTCCGTGATCGCATCTGAATCACTTGTAGTTGAATTGAGGGATCCAAAAACTGTTTGATGGAGGACACTGGAATAGTTTCCCCATTATCTTGATGACCAAGGTAAGCAACTGTGGAAGGCAGACTCTGTCCTCCTTGTGCTACTGACACACACTTCAACAAATACCTTGAAAAAATGAAAAATCAATAATATAATGGTCCAGGACTGATCCCTGGGGGACACCACAAGGTATTTCACTTTCTGTCCAACATTATTTTAAGAATATTTGCCAATTATTCTACAGCAGCAATTGTGTTTGGAAAAATAAGAATGATTCATTGATGTGGACCTAAAAGAGATCCCTGAGGAACACCCTTACATCATTGACATTACTTCTACATACCCTATAACTGAAACAATTTTTTCCATAAAAGTATCTACAACAATTTAATTACCTAGCTGCTTGTAAGTACAATACTTTATTATCTCCCTCATAGGTACTTGCTGCACTTGCAATATTGTAGATCTCCGGCAGAGAGCTAAACATAGAGAAGCCATGGCCGCCACACAAGAGCCTGCACTCCTGAGCATATCTTAAATTCAAACTTGTACAGAAAGCTTTTAGACTGCTTGACATAGCATGCATCTGAAAAATTAAGGTTGAGATATCATATTCACATCACGTCATCGATATGTTAGATATAGTGTATTAAAGCAGCACAACTATCAAAAGGAAAAAAGAAAGCAAGAAAAAATTTTGCTAGAAAATAAACTATAATCTCATCTTATTTTTCTGTGAAAATAACAGATTCAAATATTTTAATGATTTGATGATTCATTGAAATGCCAGCAAGTTATCACCATTTTACAGTGTTCCATTCATTGCTTGTTATTTGGTCAGATTATAATATTTCACTTGCCTCAGGTAAATAAGAATCATTGCCAGCCATTATCTGATTGTTCAAAATGAAGTATTCATTAACCAGTCGATGAGAAGTGAACTTCATTGCATACGAGGCAGCCAAAATTGGTAGCAGCTTGTGTTGCTGTGTTTTAAAATCAATGACTTGGATTTCACCTTCCCTAAAGAAGATATTAATAATAATATTAAAATAATATTTTTTTTAACCTCTTAAACAATGCATTCAGCAATACAAAAATAGGGTATGTGTGATGACATCATGATGTATTTTAAAGGGTTAGTTAAAAAAAACCTAAAAATCAGAGTCTTGCCTAAATGGAGCTGCATGAGTCTGCATCTGTTTCTCAAAATCTCATTTTCAGCATGAATACTGAATTATTGATCTTGGAATTACCATCTAATTGCCAACCTCTTTGTTCATTAAGCTTTTGTAACTTTGGAAGTCAAATGCCAACTGAATGTTGACAGTTAGCCAACGAAATCTTGACGTGACCAGAATGGCGAAGCTATATGGCGTGACCAGCAACGGATTCTTAGAGGGGGGCCAATGGAAGATAAATTGCCTTAGCCCCATATAACCGCTGTACAAATTAATTAAGCTGGTAAACCTCTGGGATTTCACCGGGTATTATTTACAGAACTATAACAACTATACAAACTCATTTTTTGGCATAAAGTATTATTTGTTGCAAATAATTGTATTTATTAAGACTTATGTGCACACACATGAAGAACTCACATGTATATATAACATCAAGCAATCTACTCACCCTGGCTTAAGTTCACTCTGGCGTCGAACTGCACTATAACGCATAGCTATAGTTATAGCTTTGGATAACTCTGAACTCATATCTGAAGGAATTATTGCTCTAACGTACAGCATAGTACCATAAAGATGCTTTGAGTTTCCACTGCTAGAGACCTTTCCATCAGGAGATACCTTAAAAAGGCATGATTATTATTACTTTAAATACATCTTAGGATAGAGGAGCGCTTTTATCAATACCATGCTATGTTGCATGACTGTGTCAGTGCAAATCCAAAATCAGTCCTTAATTTACGTGTAAAGCTAAATATTGCAGTACCTTTGTCAACCCCATAAGCATGTTTTCTCTTGGTATACGAACATTATCAAGAAGTAAAAATCCATTATCTAAAAAATGATAAAAGTGCGAAGCTTTTGGACCTATATCACCAACAGTAACACCTGTAAAAAACATATATCAGTAAGTGGTTGGTAAGGTGTCATTAAGTGGTTGGTAAGGTATCATTATTTTTGGTTGGTAAGGTGTCAGTAAGTGGTTGGTAAGGTGTCAGTAAGTGGTTGGTAAGGTGTCAGTAAGTGGTTGGTAAGGTGTCAGTAAGTGGTTGGTAAGGTTTCAGTAAGTGGTTGGTAAGGTGTCAGTAAGTGGTTGGTAAGGTGTCAGTAAGTGCTTGGTAAGGTGTCTGTAAGTGCTTGGTAAGGTGTCTGTAAGTGGTTGGTAAGGTTTCAGTAAGTGGTTGGTAAGGTGTCAGTAAGTGGTTGGTAAGGTGTCAGTAAGTGCTTGGTAAGGTGTCTGTAAGTGCTTGGTAAGGTGTCTGTAAGTGGTTGGTAAGGTGTCAGTAAGTGGTTGGTAAGGTGTCAGTAAGTGGTTGGTAAGGTTTCAGTAAGTGGTTGGTAAGGTGTCAGGAAGTGGTTGGTAAGGTGTCAGGAAGTGGTTGCAGTAAGGAGTAGATAAGAGAGACTAATAAATAAATGGTTTTACTATTATAGTGAGATGGAAATAGAATAATATAATACTCTTATTTACCTGGTAATGGTTTGTGATTCTTGAGGTCTCTCAATTGTGTAAGAAAAAACTGTATTCCATGTTCTTTTCCATCAACTATAAGCCGAGCAACAACAATCGCATGTGTGGAGGAATGACCCACTGTAAATTGAACAAACAACACCAAATTTTGACAAAATTTCTTTTGGTATAATGGTGATTTTGAACAAAACAATTGAGAAAGAAGCATTAAGAAATCTAGCATTAAGTTAAAATAAGGAATAAAATTGCAAATTTTACTTACAATTCCCAGGCCACCATTTACAAGCTGATAAACTAGGACTGTTCATCACAAACTCTTGTGTTGTTTTATCATATGTACCTGTTGTCTCAAGACCTCTTACATATGTTCCTAATACAAAAGCAGACAAAATTCAAGTTAATAAGAATGTGTGCTTCCAAAACATTTTCCACACCACAGCAAAGAAACTGTAAAGAAATTACGAGGTTTGTTTGGTATAAAACTGGATATTGCAGAATATAGCTCCAATGAGCTATATGGAGTAAGGTTGACCCTATCTTACCATGCCCCAATTCTGTCTGAGCATAAGTTCCAATGATACGATATTTTTCTGCCAGTGGAATCCACTTTGCCTGTTGCTCTTTTGTTCCAAGGTTCTAGAACACCAAAACATATTAGATTAGCCAATTTTCAGACAGTCATTAATTAGGGAATTATATGCTTTCCTAACCTTCCCCTTTCCCCTCAACACATATGACAACCACATACTTGTACCAGCCTCCATATCTACACTCAGGAACCTTCTATGAAGCCCCCAGGCTATCGCCTCCACTGCACTGCCTGGGTCAGGCTCAACCATCTCAGGACTGACTGGGGAAAGACCAAGCACTTCTTTTACACCATTGGCGCAGCTGACACTGACATCTGTATATCTATGTGGTGGTCCTTAGAGCACCACTCATCTCATCCAATTAACTTCAATCCTCCTCACAGATACATACCTTAATTGCTGGGATGAACATACCATTGTTGAGATCAAATGGCTTGGGGGCATTTATTGTCCTTCAAAGACGAGATGAAATTATAGTTAATAACTAAAGGTAAATAGCAGAGTTTTCAATTTTCAAGTGTTTTCACTTTTTAAAATTGCATGTAATGATGATCAACTCTCCTCTGGTAAACAGGCTAGTTTAAAGTCTAAGCAGTCTTGAGGTAAGAGCTTAATCAAGAGCATATTTAAGATCTGTTGTCGCTTTGATCCATCCCTATCAGTTTTCTGAAGGTGTCTGACCCAAGTTACATCAGCTCTGATCAAATCCAAATTTCCCACTTGGAATATTATAACCTGCAGTTTAGATCAACAGAAGAACTTAATTATTAAATAAGGTAGCTCACTATAGTTTTAAAGATATGACCTTTATACCTATAGTAAAAGTGTATAATAGCTGCTACAGATGTATAGTTTGACACCTGTTCAGCCAACCATATGCCAGATCATGAATCAGGGAACTGACTGTTTGATATGACAAACTATAGCGATTGAGCTACATAGACAATGCTTTTTGACTTGTGCAATATATAATAATTACTCTCCCATGATGTACAAATCTTCTGGATCAGTAATATTGTGCTCTTTTGTAATTTCATCGAATCGTAACCCTCTTTTCAGTGTCTTTTCATAAGCCTGTATTCTGTCAAGGAAAAAGTCCTCTACAGGATCAAATAATGGTTCTTTGATGATGATACTTTCTACAACGAAGAATTGAGAAAACAAATTTCAGCCATTTATTCAACAGTATATATAGTACATCTATCCTTTAATACCAGAAATGCTATCATTGGCTACAATTTCAAAGCTATTGGCAATGTTGCCAGCGAGCATTCTTTTTGTTGAGGGTGGACCCCAAAACAAAATATTTAATAATTAATATATTTAATATTTGATACTGTCTAAATACTATTAATACTATTTAAAAATGCAGGGAATAAATATTATCCTGTGCAGACTGCAGATGCCAATCATCCTTCATGGATACATCAATAGGGATAATCTCAAGCATAGAGGTGATGGGGGTGGTGGTAGTGGTGTGGGGGGAGGGGAGGGGGGTTATCTTGTTGGGATAAGAATTTTGGGGAGGATTTTTTGAGGTCTGGCTTTTTGACTTCATTCACACCTCCCTGTCACCCTTTGATTATAATACGTACTCTATAACTGGATTATAATAATCACTTTATGATCCATTATTATTTGAATCAGGAGTGATATCAATCAGTGCCTTTAGGCGCCTTTACACGGTACATTTTCTCTGCAACTGGGCAAGAATGACGTTGCGAAATAAGTTGCATGAGTCGTTGCAGCATGTAAAATGTCTTGCATCGTGAAAAATCGTTGGGATCAGGATAATGCAATGGTTGCAGCAATTTTTTCGGCATTGTAACAACCCCTGTAATGCTGCCTGCAATGTCTTGCGTTGCAGACGTCAGGAGAAAGACAAAGAACCATCGATCGACTAAATAATATACACATTTAACCACTAAAAACTAATTAATCAATTTCACCCCCAATATGTTCAATCTTTTATGGATATTCTTTTAGCTACTTGCATATTTTTAGGGAGATCATGCAGATCTCTGACATTTAAGCTTATTGCTTTTGGACATTGGACAGCTGTAATTTTGCACGACTCACCGAGATAGCGCCGTCTAATTGTCTTCTGCTTGCCTCCATCAAGAAGATTTGTCAGTTCTTCAACGTTAAAAGAAGCTTTTGATCGTTCACGAACAAGATCTGGGTTGATTTGGCCACTCATTTTGCCACTCAATTTTGTCACTAGTCGCAAAGGGACAAGGGGGAAAGCATTGTGAGATTGCGTGACTTTTGCTCACTTGCCGTGAGACACCCTGCCGGGATGAGTGATAAGAGAACAATGGGGTCAATAGACCTGAGCATCATTTGAATCGAAAAGCGTGATCAGCAATATATCGAAAGTGGTCGTTTTGTAAATGCGACAAAATTGGCCTCGAGGTAAACGATCTCGAATCCAGATTCTTCAGTTCCAGCTATCTGGTCGACGCTGCCCCCTCCCCACCCCCCAGTGGGAGGGGACTCCATTGTAAAAATCAGCGATTTCCTGGTATCTTTTAGGGTATCAAAAGAGCCAGTCGCTTTTCGTATTTTCTAATCGCGCATAAGGAGTTAGGACATTTAAAAATATACTCAGAATAATACTCATAGAAACAGTTTATATATTTTTTCATGGTATCTCTTCGGAGTTAAAACTCGTCCAGCCACGCCCTTCTTCCCGCGGTATCTTTCAGGGGTACAGTATTTTTGAAAATTTCCGACGATCATACCCGATCCTGTAAAAGTATCAGAGGTCCCGCTGGCTTTTGGAAAGTGGAATGAAATTTTTTTCATAGCTATTATTTCAATGTGCATGTTTTTCTAAATTACGCAAAATTTGAACGTATCAAGCTAATGTTAAGAGTTTTCTTTGTTCAAACCTGGATTTAAGTGAAGAAAAATTAGAGAAGAGACTAGAATCTATTAAAAACATGAAAAAAAAAAAAAAAAAGAAAAAGAAAAAGAAAAGAAAAGAAAAGAAAGAAAGAAAAAGAAAAAGAAAAAGAAAAAGGAAGGACTCGAACCCCTTACCCAAAGAAATTAGTACATTTTCACATGGCGATATGAACAAAGGTGATAAGTTAAACTGGGAATTCAAAATGCTTGTTTGGAAAGCTAGACTGAAGAAATTAATTTCAATCGTCAAGAATTTGATGCTCTCAATTATTGACCAATAATAAAAAATGTCAATAACTGAGTTGTTCTCAATGAAAGGGACGATTTAGATGATCTGAATTGCAGAATCTTCAAAGCACATGTCATCGATAACAAATGTTTCATTACTTTAATTCGTTATTATTGTTTTTGAATTGGTACCTTTTAGGGGTGGAAATGAATTGTTGCCACTCCCACTCAGGTACCTTTTAGGAGTTATTTTAAAAATTTCCAACGAGCATCCCCATCCTCTTATATATAGGAGTCCCCCCCTTCCCTGGGTGACTCAGACGACTACAACCGCTGAGTAATTAGTCTATATAGGATATGTCCTGTAGTAGGTTTCAATCTCAAGAACAAAACAATGTCTTTCTCCGTAGAAACTAAAACTATTCTAGCCGCAAACATTGTTTTATCTTTCATAAATTCATATCAAACATGTCATTTGTGCGGGCTTCCTGTGTTTCTACTATTGGGTTCCCTGTTTACCAAAAAACTAGGTTTCTAAGCCAATTTCATTTCAAGATGGTGGACAATGTGATGTGTTTCATCGCTACAAATGGATATCTGCGAGTTTTGATGGAATTTTGACAGTTTGAGGCTCAAAATTGCAGAAAAATCAACAAAAACAAATCTACGTGACTTCCAAATAAGGTAATGCCTGCCCATATATGGAATAGATTTCATGGCCGTACAAACACAACAACTTTTTGATATGTTTGATATGCAAATTGGGTATTGTGTCATAGAATGAATGAATATAAACATAAAGCGGCGACTTGTTACAGGAACGATCCTCTCTTGTGTACTGCATATTTTCGTTAATATATATAACTTGCAGATTTGCAATCCACGAGTTAAAAATTGTGTTTCGTTGAACATGAAGCTTAATTTCTTTGAATGGATGTATTATTTTTTCAAGTTGGGAGGGGGAATTCTGAATAATAAGAATCGGGAGTGCTCTTCAGAAATTTTCAAATACACCCTTCAAAGATATCAGTCTTTTTGGAATGGGCGTGGCTTAATACCGATTCCTCAACTACATCTTATGAGCGCTTTCAGCGTGTTACATAGGTTCTCCCATCATTAATATACAATAATGACTGAATGGGATTATGTAACACTGTATACTAAACTTATATTACTGACGTTTTTAGCCCTAGCCCTTCGTCGGGGTAAAACTGAAGGGCCAAGGGTCAAAACGTCAGTAAATCTCTTGGAAATCATCGTATATGATCTTGTAAAATCTCGGAAATTATTATAAAATCTTTCGAAAATCATGTAAAATATCATTATAAAAATTCATTATAAGTAAAAGGGGACATCTTAGATGCTATCAATCGATAACATTTTAGGATATCAAATTGAATTAAACTCGACCAGCGAGTACTTTATAGTTTTGACTTGGTGTTTTGTAACAATGGTTTAAGGTACTTGTGATAGGCAGGAAGAACCTGAAAGATAGGAAAAATAAAATAAGAAAGAAAAAACAGTTTAGTGGTCGAGTTTTCTGGATTTTTATCGTTCGCCGTTAGTCGGTTTTATGTCCTTATCTGATACGACGTCGACGCGAAAACCTAACTAGCCCCAAAACAAATCTGCATAAACCGTGTTGTAGAAAATGTACAGAAATCATAGTGTAGCTACCTTTCGCATACAACTCTCAGCAAGAGGCAATTAATACAAAGCAGTGGATGCTAAAGGCAGGCTAAAGTCCACACTGTAGGTTTTCCTTTTTAAAAACGCAAACATCGAAATGTTTTTGCGTCATGTCCACCCCACCATACTCAATTTATAAAGCATTTGGCAAAGACTATATACAGGTAACCTAGGGAATCGAATTGATGAGCCTTGGAGTAACCATGTGGTCTAGTTAAGGAGCTAAGGTGGCGGTTTGTCCCTGGTAGCCTGAAGCGGGAATAGCCTCATTTCCATGCCGTAGCCTCATTTCAATGCCGCATAGAAACGAAGCTACTCCTCCTTAGCCATTTAAAATTAATATAAATATTAATAGTCATCCATAACCAAACATTTAATATGTGATTTACCGGTTGTTTATTGAGTGGAGATTGTTGTGCCCATTTAAACAGATGTTCATAAACATTCCCGTCGTATCTTCCCAGAGGAGAAAGTCGAAAGTCCGGGTGATCAAACGCATCCACCAACGGGACAGCATCGGGCCTGAATTCAAAATGAAATGAAATTAAAGAAGTGGAATTGTATGAACAAAGTATTAACACTTATTGTAAAACTTTAATGAGGCCTTCTTTGTTTTATAGTCCTGTTATTAATTAGTACAGTACGTGCGCTCTGATTGGTAGTAAAACGTGTAGAATTAAAGTGTAGACTTAAGGATGGAATATTACGCGCACGCTGATTGGTTGAAATATTGACAATTCCTGAAAGCCCGATAAGTGTCAGTCAATCCATAATTAGTTGACCGTACCGAGACCGTTCAGTACCGTAATGTCTATAAAAACATTCGAAATTCCTGCAGTAACCGTAATGGAATCTATTAGTTAGATTAATGACCACTTTTTCTGATTCCTACTGAGGGTGACTGCTAAATGAGTCTCCAAGTTACCTGATTTCATCGATGAGAATGTTCACTTGACTCTTTATCAATTTAATTTGATTTACATTCAAAGCTCCAACCTAGTATTATCAATGAATCAGTGCTTAAAAACCATCTGACAAATGCAAAGGTATAAACTTCCTTTTTCTTTCCTTTCCTCTCTCCCTCCCTCTTTCCCTTCCTTCCTCAATCCCTCCCTCTCTTCCTCCCTCCACTCTTCCATCCCTTCCTTCCTTCCTTCCTTCCTTTGTTCATTCATTCCTTTCTTCCATCCTCTCTCCCTTCCTTTCTCCCTCCCTTTTCTTCCTCCCTCCATTTCTTCCTTCCTTCATTCCTCCCTCCCTCCATCCCTCCATTCCTCTGTCCCTTCCTTCCCACATATTGAACATAAACAAGTCATTACCAACCTCTAGAAAGCTACCGCTGTTTTCAGCAATTTCATTTAAGACATACAAGTCACAGAGAGCCTTGAGAACTTTCCTGATAGAACTGCTTGTGTTTGTAACACCAGTACGAATAAAATCCATGTAGTATAGAACCATGAGATAGAAAGCATGAGCCTGTTGAAGGTAAAGAATCAAGTTATATGCAGATTAGAACATAGACAGAAATGATTGAGAGATGAAATTTTGTTGTAATTTTAAATTAATACTGACAAGGCCTATCTACTTGGGCAAATTTTGTATGACAATAGATGATACAATTTAACCAAATTTCACATGGACAGGTGATGCAATAATATTGCAGTACAATCAAAATTGCAAGTATTATAGAGTTGTGAGTGTCACATGGTTCTTACTTCTGCACACTTAAGGAGTTCCGGTGAATTTGCATTCCAGGCGTGCATTTGTTCCATTCCTGTCATTACTTGTGCTTGCATTTTCTCAGCTACAGCATATATCATTCTATACATGACAAGAATATAATTCCAGTATCAATCACAATAACATAGTTAGAAAAGTTTCAAGACATTGGGTTGATATTGAAACCTTAGCCAATTTAATGCCTATCCATAGTCTGTGTAACAGCCGAACACAGCCCCTGGTTTAGATGGGTTAACGCAGGGTTTTGTTTGGCTGTAACACATGCTATCTAGCCATTACTGAAACAAAAGAAAATTGACCTTCAGCAAGAACTTAGACAACATTGAAAAAATCAGCCCATTCCATTTTGAAGAAAGTGTTTTACCTCCGTGATCGCATCTGAATGACTTGTAGTTGAATTGAGGGATCCAAAAACTGTTTGATGGAGGACACAGGAATAGTTCCCCCATTATCTTGATGACCAAGGTACGCAACTGTGGAAGGCAGACTCTGTCCTCCTTGTGCTACTGACACACACTTCAATAAATACCTTGAAAAGATGAAAAATCAATAATATAATGGTCCAGGACTGATGCCTGGGGGACACCACAAGGTATTTCACTTTCTGTCCAACATTCATTTAAGAATATTTGCAAATTATTCTACAGCAGCAATTGTATTGGGAAAAATAAGAATGATTTATTGATGTGGACCTAAAAGAGATCCCTGAGGAACACCCTTACATCATTGACATTACTTCTATATACCATATAATTGAAACAATTTTTCCATAAAAGTGTCTACAACAACTAAATTACCTAGCTGCTTGTAAGTACAAAACTTTATTATCTCCCTCATAGGTACTTGCTGCACTTGCAATATTGTAGATCTCCGGCAGAGAGCTAAACATAGAGAAGCCATGGCCACCACACAAGAGCCTGCACTCCTGAGCATATCTTAAATTCAAACTTGTACAGAAAGCTTTTAGACTGCTTGACATAGCATGCATCTGAAAAATAAAGGTTGAGATATCATTTTCATATCATGTCATCAATATGTTAGATATAGCTGATTAAAGCTGTACAACTACCAAAGAGAAAAAGAAAGCAAGAAAAAAAATTTGATAGAAAATAAACTATAATCTCATCTTATTTTTTTGAGAAAATAACAGATTCAAATATTTTAATGATTTGATGATTCATTGAAATGCCAGCAAGTTATCTCCATTTTACAGTGTTCCATTCATTGCTTGTTATTTGATGATTATAATATTTCACTTACCTCAGGTAAATAAGAATCATTGCCATCCATTATCTGATTGTTTAAAATGAAGTATTCATTAATCAGTCGATGAGAAGTGAACTTCATTGCATACGAGGCAGCCAAAATTGGTAGCAGCTTGTGTTGCTGTGTTTTAAAATCTATGACTTGGATTTCACCTTCCCTAAAGAAAAAAGCCACAAAATATTTTTTAACCTCTTAACAATGTATTCATGCAGTAATACAAAAATAGGGTATGTGTGATGACATCACAATGTATTTTAAAGGGTTGGTCAAAAAAATCCCAAAAAATCAGAGTCTTGCCTAAATGGAGCTTCACGAGTCTGCATCTGTTTCTCAAAAATCTCATTTTCAGAGTACTGAATTATTGATCTGGGAATAACCATCTAATTGCCAACCTCTTTGTTCATTAAGCTTTAGCAAAGAGGTATTTATTAAGACTTATGTGCACACACACATCAAGAACTCACATATAACATCAAGCAATCTACTCACCCTGGCTTAAGTTCACTCTGACGTCGAACTGCACTATAACGCACAGCTATAGTTATAGCTTTGGATAACTTAAAACTCATATGTGAAGGAATTCCTGCTCTAACATAGAGCATAGTACCATAAAGACGTTTTGAGTTTCCACTGCTGGAGACCTTTCCATCAGGAGACACCTTTAATAAAGATATGGTTATTATTACATTAAATACATCTTAGAACAGAGGTGCATTTTTATATATTCAATACGATGCTATGTTGCAACCGTGTCAGTAAGGTAAAGTAATAAAAGCAATTAGAAGTAATGAAACCACATTTTACGTTGATAACTTGTGACAGTAATTTGAATAACTGATAAACTTGAGGTCAACGTTGCACTCATTTTACTCCCCTCTTTCCACAAGTGCTCCATTTTAAGGGTATTTAAAGCTATTTAAGCTAACACAGAAATGAAACTTAGAAGTTGAAACAAGGATGTGAGATCTAGGGATCCAACCCTGGACCTCTTGCACCCAAGGCCGCACACTAACCAACTGTGCCATCCTAGCTCCGGAGGTGATCAATAACCAAAATGCCAACAGACTTGTTTCAATGCCTAGGTTCACATAATATTGACAATCACTGTAATATTGCTAGGTATGATTGTACAGTTGTAAATATTACAATTGAAAAGCTATCATAATACTGCAGTACCTTTGTCAACCCCATAAGCATGTTTTCTCTTGGTATACGAACGTTATCAAGAAGTAAAAATCCATTATCTGCAAAATGATAATAGTGCGAAGCTTTTGGACCTATATCACCAACAGTAACACCTGCAAAAAACAAATAAAAATAACAAGGATGAGACAAAATATCTTAGCACTTAAAGGATAACAACATAGTGCATAACAACATTATAAATGAAAGAAAACTACTAGAAAACAGAAAAATAACAAATGACACTCTAGATATACCCATCAAAAGATCCGAGATAGAAACAGCAGTAAAAATGTTAAAAAGTAACAAAACAGCTGGTTTGGATAAAATCAAGAATGAAATGTTGAAATGTAGCTTTCCTATTTTGGGGAAATCTCTAAATAAGTTATTCAATTTAATATTAAAAAGTGGCGTTTTCCCAACTGCTTGGAGTAAAGGTGTGATAACTGCAATACACAAATGTGGAAACAAAGATGATCCAACAAACTATAGAGGTATATGTATAAACAGTTGCTTGGGGAAGCTATTTTGCTTAATTTTAAACAACCGTCTTCAAAATTTTATATTTGAAAATAAATTGTTACACAAATCTCAGATTGGTTTCCTTCCAAAAAACCGAACGTCAGATCACATTTTCTCTTTAAAAACTTTAATTGATAAAAACGTAACATACGCAACAAAAGGAAAACTATTCGCCTGTTTTGTAGACTTCAAAAAGGCTTTTGATTCAATATGGCATGAGGGCCTGCTACACAAACTGCTATCCTACAAAATATCTGGAAACTTCTATGATATCATTAAAAGTATGTATATACACAAAATCTGAGTGCTGCATAAAATTTAATAACCAAAGAACAGATTTCTTTCCATATGACAAAGGAGTTAGGCAAGGTTGTATTATCTCTCCCATGCTTTTTAACATATACTTGAATGAATTACCAAAAATCCTAGAAAATTCACCAGAAACGGATCCAATACAGTTACCTAATGGTTCAAACCTAAATTGCCTTCTGTACGCTGATGACCTACTTCTAATTTCACATTCCTCCAAAGGATTACAAAACGCACTCAATACACTTTCAAAATACTGTCAAAAATGGATTCTAAATGTAAATCCAAAGAAAACAAAAATTGTTATATTTCAAAAGCAATGCCGGAAATCTACCATTAGTAAACATCATTTTACAATTGATAATAACAATATAGAAATTGCTAAAAGTTATACTTATCTAGGGGTTAACATTTCTTCAAATGGAAAATTTAGTTTTCACAAAGATAACCTCAAATTAAAAACAAGACGTTCGATTTTTGCTACTAGAAAATATTTGGACTTTTCAAAGCTATCAATAGGAACTATAAATAAGTTATTTGAATCCTTATTCTTACCGATACTTCTTTACTGCTCGGAAGTTTGGGCCATTTATGATAAGAATGACTTAAACTCCTGGGAAAATGACCCGATAGAAAAGACACACGCATATTTTTGTAAACTTGTTCTTGGGGTTAATAAAAGATCACCAAATGCCGGATCCCGAAATGAACTTGGAAGAGTATCAATTCGACAGGCAATTGATACAAACTTACTTAAATTTTGGTCTTATCTTGAAAATAAATCAGAGGAAAATATAGCTTATCAGTGCTTGGTTATGTCCAAAGAATTAAATTCTAATGGTAAACATGGCTTGCTGGGAAAGGTAAATTCTATAATTAAGCATTATGACCTCGATGCTTCTCAAATAATGAGGAACAAGCAAAATTTAAAGGTGATGTCGTCTGAAATAAAAACAAATATAAGAAAAAAACTCGAAGAACATCAAATAACATTGATACAAACAAATAGAAAACTAGCTTTCTATTCAATATTCAAAAAAGACACGAAACCAGCCGAAAGTCTAAATTTTATTAAAATTAGTGATCATAAAAGGCATTTAGTGAAATTAAGACTGGGCAACCATACATTAAGGATAGAAACTGGGCGGCATACAATACCAAGAACGCCTGAACACCAAAGACTGTGTAAATATTGTGAACAAAACAAAATTGAAAACGAACAACATTTCGTGTTAGATTGTGATCTCTATGAAAATGAACGTAAAAAACTATTTGAGAAAATTAACAACAAATTCCCACACTTTACACAATTAAATGACACTCTCAAAATTATGTTCCTTTTTAACAGTATCGACCCAACAGTTTCAAAATCAACTGCAGCTTTTATAAATCATGCTATTAATACCAGAAAAACAAACTATATTAGTAATCATATACAAAATAGCAATTGCCAGTAGATTTAGATCATTTTTATAGATTCAATATCTTTTTATTGATCATTGATTGTATTTTTAATACAAATATATATATAATTTTATATATCTAGCTAATAGTTATTGTTATTGTTACTTTAGAGTAGGTAATACCATGTTTGTAATTTATGGGAATACTGAAATTTATAAATAAATAAATAAAGGATAAATATTCATTTTCAGTAAAAAGATGGTAATATGCCCATACGAGATTGATGAGGTGTCAAGTGGTTGCAGCACATCTAAGGTGTCAGTAAGTGGTTGGTAAGGTGCCAGTAAGTGGTTGGTAAGGTGCCAGTCAGTGGTTGGTAAAGTGTCAGTAAGCAGTTCGTAAGGTGTCAGTAAGTGATTGGTAAGGTGTCAGTAAGTGGTTGGTAAGGTGTTAGTAAGTGGTTGGTAAGGTGTCAGCAAGTGGTTGGTAAGGTGTCAGTAAGTGGTTGATAAGGTATCAGTAAGCAGTTAGTAAGGTGTCAGTAAGTGGTTGGTAAAGTGTAGATAAGAGTAACTAATAAATTAATGGTTTTACTATTAGTGAGATGGAAATAGAATAATATTAATAAATTATACTGTCTCTTATTTACCTGGCAATGGTTTGTGATTCTTGAGGTCTCTCAATTGTGTAAGAAAAAACTGTATTCCATGTTCTTTTCCATCAACTATAAGCCGAGCAACAACAATCGCATGTGTGGAGGAATGACCCACTGTAAATTGAACAAACAACACCAAATTTCCACAAAATTTCTTTTGGTATAATGGTGATTTTGAACAAAAAAAATTGAGAAAGAAGCATTAAGAAATCTAGCATTAAGTTAAAATAAGGAATAAAATTGCAAATTTTACTTACAATTCCCAGGCCACCATTTACAAGCTGATAAACTAGGACTGTGCATCACAAACTCTTGTGTTGTTTTATCATATGTACCTGTTGTCTCAAGACCTCTTACATATGTTCCTAATACAAAAGCAGATAAAATTCAAGTTAATAAGAATGTGTGCTTTCAAAACATTTTCCACACCACAGCAAAGAAACTGTAAAGAAATTACGAGGCTTGTTTGGTATAAAACTGGACATTTCAGAATATAGCTGCAATGAGCTATATGGAGTAAGGTTGACCCTACTTACCATGCCCCAATTCTGTCTGAGCATAAGTTCCAATAATACGATATTTTTCTGCCAGTGGAATCCACTTTGCCTGTTGCTCTTTTGTTCCAAGGTTCTAGAACACCAAAACATAGATTTAAAGCCAATTTTCAGACAGTCATTAATTAGGGAATTATCTGCTTTTCTGACCTTCCCCTTTCCCCTCAACACATACGACAACCACATACTTGTACCAGCCTCCATATCTACACTAAGGAACCTTCTATGAAGCCCCCAGGCTATCGCCTCCACTGCACTGCCTGGGTCATGCAGGCTCAACCATCTCAGGACTGTCTGGGGAAAGACCAAGCGCTTCCTTTACATCATTGGCGCAGCTGACACTGACATCTGTACCTATGTGGTGGTTCTTAGAGCACCACTCATCTCATCCAAGCCTGCCCCAATTAACTTCAATCCTCCTCACAGATACATACCTTAATTGCTGGGATGAACATACCATTGTTGAGATCAAATGGCTTGGGGGCATTTATTGTCCTTCAAAGACAAGATGAAATTATATATAGTTAATAAGGTAAATAGCAGAGTTTTCAATTTTCAAGTGTTTTCAATTTTTAAAATTGCACGTAATGATGATCAACTCTCCTCTGGTAAACAGGCTAGTTTAAAATCTAAGCAGTCTTGAGGTAAGAGCTTAATCAAGAGCATATTTAAGATCTGTTGTCCCCTTGATCCATCCCTATCAGTTTTCTGAAGGTGTCTGACCCAAGTTACATCTCTGATCAAATCCAAATTTCCCACTTGGAATATTAACCTGCAGTTTAGATCAACAGATTGAGGTTAAGATAGCTCACTATAGTTTTAAAGCTATCTTTATACCCATGGTAAAAGTTTATAATACTACTACAGATGTATAGTTTGACACAAAAATTCTGCAAGTTCCAGTGTCGTCAGCATACGCATGATCTTGAGCGCGTGCACGCTAAACTATAGTGAGCTACCTTAAATAGACAATGCTTTTTGACTAATTTTGTGAAATATATAATAATTACTTTCCCATGATGTGCAAATCTTCTGGGTCAGTAATATTGTGCTCTTTTGTAATTTCATCGAATCGTAACCCTCTTTTCAGCGTCTTTTCATAAGCTTGTATTCTGTCAAGGAAAAAGTCCTCTACAGGATCAAACAATGGTTCTTTGATGATGATATTTTCTATAAACAAGAATTTATAAAACAAATTTCAGCCATTTATTCAACAGTATATATAAGTACCTCTACCTCACCAGACAAGCTATCATTGGCTATTCAAAGATATTGGCAATGTAGACCCCAAAACAAAATATTTAATTAAAATATTTAATATTTAATACTGTCTGTTAATTTTCTATATATTTTTATTTTGATCAGAGATGATTATCAGGGGATTATGGGGGGAGGGGGAGGGGGAGGGGGAGGGGGAGGGGAGGGGAGGGGAGGGGGATCTGAGAGGTCTGAGGTCTTTCTTTGGATAGGATTTTGAGGGTAGTGACATGCTCTCTGGCTTTTTTTGGCTTTGTTTGCACCTCCCTGACACCCTTTGAATATAACTGGATTAACTCTATAACTGGATTATAATAATCACTTTATGATCCATTATTATTTGAATCAGGAGTGATATTAATCAGTGTTAGGCGCCTTTACACGGTACATTTTCTCTGCAACTGGGCAAGAATGACGTTGCGAAATAAGTTGCATGAGTCGTTGCAGCATGTAAAATGTCTTGCATCGTGAAAAATCGTTGGGATCAGGATAATGCAATGGTTGCAGCAATTTTTTTCGGCATTGTAACAACCCCTGTAATGCTGCCTGCAACATCTTGGTTAGCGACCAGTGGCAGACAAAATTGGGTAACTGAGTGCCATCGCCATGACATAACCTTTAGATCAGACGTCAGGAGAAAGACAGAACCATCGATCGACTAAATAATATACACATTTAACCACTAAAAACTAATTAATCAATTTAATCCCCAATATGTTCAATATTTTATGGATATTCCTTTAGCTACTTGTATATTTTTAGGGAGATCATGCAGATCTCTGACATGCTTTTGGACATTGGACAGCTGGAATGAGAAATCAATATTTTGCACGACTCACCGAGATAGCGCCGTCTAATTGTCTTCTGCTTGCCTCCATCAAGAAGATTTGTCAGTTCTTCAACGTTGAAAGACGCTTTAGATCGTTCACGAACAAGATCTGGGTTGATTTTGCCACTCATTTTGCCACTCAACTTTGTCATGCAGTCAGTCGCAAAGGGACAAGGGGAAAAGCAGTGTGAGATTGCGTGACTTTTGTTCACTTGCTGGATGAGTGATAAGCGAACAATAGAGTCCGAGATTCGAGGCCAGAATAGACCTGAGCCTCATTTTGAATACTGAAAAGAATGATCACAAGGTCCACAAGCAATATATCGAAAGTGGTCGTTTTCCATCTTGTGAATGCGACAAGATTTGCTGCGAGATCTGCGAGATATTCAGTCCCAGCTTTCTGGTCGACGCTGCCCCCCGGCGGGGGGGGGGGGGGGGACGGTCGAGCCGTATTCGTCGTATTAACTCTTGGGTAAAATCAGCGATCGCTTTTCGTAATATATAATTGCGCATAAGGAGTTTAGGAGCGGAATTAAAAATATTTTTGGTATTGTATCTCTTAGGAGATAAAATTCGTCCAGTCACGCCCTTCTGAAAAGACTTCCTGCGGTTTTCGAAAATTTCCGGCGAGCATACCCGATCCTGTATAAGTATCAGAGGTCCCGCTGGCTTTTGGAAAGTGGAATATTTTTTTAGAGAACTACTATTTCAATGTGCATGTTTTTCTAAATTACGCAAAATTTGAAAGTATCAAGCTAATGTATAAAAGAGTTTTCTTCGTGGAAACCTGGATTTTAAGCCAAGAAAAATTAGAGAAGAGAAATAAAATTCACTAAATTAATAAAGAAAGAAAAAAAGAAGAAGAAGAAGAAGAAGGAAGAAAAAAAAAAAAGAAAAAAAAAAAAAAAAGAAAAAGAGAAAAAGAAAAGTTGGCGCAGGAAGGACTCGAACACGGTAACCAAAGAAATTAGTATGTTAATTTTATGCAAAACTGAAAAAATCGACCATGCATCCAGACAAATTGCTGAATCATCGCATGTTACGTATAGGATGGAGATTTCGGCCCCTTCCGCGCTATCGGTAGAACGCAGCGAGCTTCGCAGTCAAAGAGGGAGGAAACAGTCGGATCCTAGGCCGTAAGTAACTGAACCTTACCACTAGACTAACTGGTCTACTGAGGGATTTGAAGGACAAAATAACCTAGTGAATTGATAATAATTCCTGTGAATTGATTATCTATTGTTGTGTAAATTACGCGATCCCGTGGCGCAGTTGGAAAACCCTTGAACTGTGAAGCAAATAAGAAAATATAAGAGCTGGGTTCGAAACCGGCTAGGGCCCCATCTTTTTTTTTTTTTTTTTTTTTTTTTTTCTTTCTTTCTGTCTCAAAATGAAAATTAGTTGTTAATTAAAAGAGATAGAGAGAGAGAGAGAGAGAGAGAGAGAGAGAGAGAGAGAGAGAGAGAGAGAGAGAGAGAGAGAGAGAGAGAGAGAGAGAGAGAAGCAGAGAAACAGAAAAAAATATGAAAGAGTAAAAAAATGGTGAAAAATACTTCAGTTGTTAAAACTAAGAAATCGGTGGATAAAACCATAATTCACCAGCATTCACCAAAGGTTCATTTAGAAAGAAATATAACAATGTCACTATAATTTCTTAAGGAAAATTTGCTTTTTGGCGTGCGCGGGGCCGTTTGAATTCTATTGTTTAAGTGCCTTGCGCGCGCGATGGCGAAGTTACTAAAAATAGCCTTAGGCGCCACGAACATCGCACAAACATCAATGCTGAGTTGCGCTCTCTTAGCCTTTATGGTTTCTTGCCAACGTCCAGAGGTGGGAGGGTGGGAAAAACTTGCGATGCAATGAAAGAAACCAGGCATTACAAGCACTGGCAGTAAGCCCCTGAAAATGCGCTGTCCCCCAAGATTTATTGGGAAACCGCTGAACAGCATGCTTGCTTTGTCTCGCTTTTAACTTCACCTAAATTTCATTCAGCCCCATACATTCGCCATTTTCATTTCTGACGGGTAGTTCTCTATATTTATCAAAAAATGTTTCAACCAATCAGAGCGCGCGTAATATATACCAGTTGCCGAAAGTTGCAAAAGCCCACGAAATCTGGCGCATGCGAATTTGATCGCGGTATTGTCAAGACACAAAGCAGGTTTTTCACTTTTTTAATTAAATATTGGGAATAAAGATACAATTGTAACACTGTATAAATGATAACACTTACATTACTGACATTTCAAGGTTTGACCGTTCTTCAAATTAAATTGGAGATACAAACTATCGCTTAAAACGTCAATAAATTCTCTCGTAAATCCTCGTGAAATATTTCGGAAATCATCGTAATAGATTGGTTTTCATAAACCCGTGAAATAGATACTAAACTAAGACACATTTGAAGACCCTAACTCAATTGTTTTCTTTTGTTCTTATTTGACTATTACACATTAACTGTTAGTATTTCTTTCACGGGTTTTTGAGAACCACTCTATTTCGTAAAATCTTTCGGATTAATAATAATAATAGTAATAATAATAATTGTCATTTCATATAGCGCTAATTCCCCAAGGTTCAACAGCGCTTTACAGGTGTGTCAAAAAGTTGTAAAATCGACGTTAAAATTAAATAACATTATATAAAATATTTCAAATATTTTAGGCCGGGGACATCTTTAATAGGACCAACTGATTTCTCATTTTAAGATATTAAAATTAAATAAACTCGAGACCAGCGAGTATTTTATAGCTTTGACTTGGTGTTTTGCAACAACGGTTTAAGGTACTTGTGATAGGCAGGAAGAACCTGAAAGTTGGAGGAAAAAATTGATAAGTATGTCGACTTTTCAAGATTAGCAGAGCCTAGCTGAATTACTCTGGATTTTTAGCATTCGCTGTTCGCCAGGGAATACGTACGGTTTTGTCCTTATTTGACGTTCACGCCGTACGTTTTCCTTTGAAAACGCATACATGCAAACGTGTTTCGCAAGCTGTTCACACCACATCGAGAACGTTTTCGCAGAAGCGCACAGAGACAGCAAACAGGCTAACGTTCACACGGTACGTTTTCCTTTGAAACGCATACACGCAAACGTGTTTCGCAAGCCGTTCACACCACACCGAGAACGTTTTCGCAGAAGCGCACAGAGACAGCAAACAGGCTAACGTTCACACGGTACGTTTTCCTTTGAAACGCATACACGCAAACGTGTTTCGCAAGCTGTTCACACCACACCGAGAACGTTTTCGCAGAAGCGCTCAGAGAAAGCAAACAGGCTAACGTTCACACGGTACGTTTTCTTTGAAAACGCAAACACGTTTGCAAGCCGTTCACACCACATCGAGAACGTTTTCGCAGAAGCGCACAGAGAAAGCAAACAGGTTAACGTCCACACGGTACGTTTTCCCTTGAAAACGCACACACGCAAACGTTTTTCGCGAGCCGTTCACACCACATCGAGAACGTTTTCACAGAAGCGCACAGAGAAAGCAAACAGGCTAACGTTCACAGTTCACACGGTACGTTTTCCTGTGAAACGCATACACGCAAACGCTTTTCGCGTCCCGTTACCACCACAAGGAGGTGATTTTCACGATCGTTTTCGCAGTATCTCACCGAAAACGCAAACTAATGAAGACAGTTTTTAGATATTTGCAAATATTGCGCCTTCTTGACGATGGTCGAAAATGAAATTTTTCTTGAGGATGGTAGAAAACGAAACATTTACGTGACTTACCGGTTGTTTATTGAGTGGAGATTGTTGTGCCCATTTAAAAAGATGTTCATAAACATTCCCGTCGTATCTTCCCAGAGGAGAAAGTCGAACGTCCGGGTGATCAAACGCATCCACCAAAGGGACAGCATCTGGCCTGAATTCAAAATGAAATGAAATTAAAGAAGTGAAATTGTATGAACAAAGTATTAACACTTATTGTAGAGTTGGTAATGAGTGTTGAGTTGTTTACGTCTCAAAGAGTGTTCACGAAGCCTGATTTGATTCATACCCCTGTTCTTAATTGGTATAGGACGTGCGCCCTGATTGGTAGAAAACCGTGTATAATTAAACTATAGATCCAAGGATGACGTCACAGAATATTTACGAGCGCACTGATTGGTTGAAATCTTTGGACAATATCGACGTCGTCTCCTGGCCTGATTTTTTTGAAAGCCCGCATTAAATGGGCTTTCAGGGACCGGCCCCTGTCATTCTTATTTGTTTTCATCACATTTTGACGTCATTTGTGCATCTATTAGAATACAGATGCACGGATAAAATGAATCTATTAGCTTATAGCACCACTTACACCAGATGCTGCTGAAAGGTTCTTCAACCTACCTGATTTCATCGATAAGAATGTTCACTTGACTTTTTATCCAACTAACTTGATCTACATTCAAAACTCCAACCTAAAGTATTAAAACCATATCATCATGAATGTAAAACTATGTACAGGATATTTGACAGTAATGTTCCTCCTTTTCATTCAGTTATTCTTTGTGTCGCTTTGATCATACTCGCATCCATAACAATTCTCCTTCCCGGAGTTTCCCAGAATTCTTTATGGTTTGCGCGCGCAAGCGAGGTCAAATGATAGCATTTATCGGGAACTCTTGCATTTATTTGAGAAAAACGTTGATTACGTCATAACAGAAGTGGTAGAAACTTTAGAGAATTTCTTCAAAACCATTCTTATGAACTGTTATCGGAGTTTATAGGTACTATACTGTTTTTTTGGTGCATTTTTCCAGTGTATCTAAGACTTGCTTTAATAATTTCATCCCCTGACCTCGCTCGCGCACGCTGAATCGTAATGAATTCTGGGAAACTCCGGGAAGGTGAATTAATCCTTTATTGATTTTTTTATGAATTAACTCTTCCACTTCGTTCCTTCGTTCCACCCTCCCTTCCTCAATCCCTCCCTTCCTTCCTTCCTTCCTTCCTCCCTCCCTCCCTCCCTCCCTCCCTCCCTCCCTTCCTTCCTTCCTTATTACCAACCTCTAAAAAGCTTCCAGTGTTTTCAGCTATTTGATTTAAGACAAACAAGTCACAGAGAGCCTTGAGAACTTTCCTGATAGAACTGCTTGTGTTTGTAAGACCAGTACGAATAAAATCCATGTAGTATAGAACCATGAGATAGAAAGCATGAGCCTGTTGAAGACAAAGAATCAAGTTATATGCATATTAGAACATAGGCAGAGAGAAGAAACACACTTGTAATTTTTAACAGTTTTGCACAACTACACAATCAAATCTTTTATGACAATTTTTTTGCCTGTGCAAATGAAAATCATTGAACAAATTTAGCTGCTTTGTTAACTTACACAACAAAGAAAATTAGTCCCATGCAGAATTTGCTCATTGGACCTAAAATCAATTACATTAACACCTAGTGCTGTATGCATTACTCTGCTCTTACTTGAGCACACTTAATGAGTTCCGGTGAATTTGCATTCCAGCAATCCATTTGTTCCATTCCTGTCATTACTTGTGCTTGCATTTTCTCAGCTACAGCATATATCATTCTGTGATACAAAAATTCAAACATCAATATTGTGCATTTTAAATTATATGTGCAATTCAACTATTTAACAACGAGACAAAAAGCTGAGATCAAAATTGTCTGAAGTAAAAGAAAATCAACTGGAAAGACTTAAGGTGCTGTTACACGGTGCAATTTTTCTTGAAACTTGCAATGCAACGCCGTTGCGTTGCAAGTTGCAGAAGAGATTGTGTGTGTAAATGCATTGTTGCAAGTTGCAGAAAAAGTTAAATGAGCTTCTACTTTTTGCAACGTTGTGAAGCACGTTGCAGCGTGTAACATCTATCCAGCAACCTGCAATGCAATCCTTCTTGCAAATGACCATCAGAACATAGTGACCACGCATATATCTGGTTTTTCGAAGGTCAAGAAAGAGTTGCGTTGTGAGTTGCAAAGAGAATTGCGAGTGTCTGACATCTTGCCAGCAACTTGCAATGTTCTGCTTTTGTTAGCATTACATTGCAAGTTGCAAGAAAAATTGCATTGTCTAACAGCGCCTTTAGGTACTGTTTAAGTATTCAGCCCATTCTGTTTTGAAGAAAGTGTTGTACCTCCTCGATTGCATCTGAATAACTTGTAGTTGAATTGAGGGATCCAAAAACTGTTTGATGGAGGATACAGGAATAGTTTTACAGCTATCTTCATGACTAAGGTGAGCCACTGTGGATGGCAGACTCTGTCCACCTTGTGCTACTGACACACACTTCAATAAATACCTTGAACAAAAGAAAAAATATTAACATAATGGTTCAGTATTGATCCCTGGGGTACACCTTAAGAAATGATCCCTGGGGAACATAAGAAATTCCCCTTATTATCTCATTGTTTAACTTGTTTGTCTATCATTTTATAGCAAGTGTATTGAGGAAAATGATATATAATGATGATTTATTGTTGTGGACCCAAAAGAGATCCCTAAGGAACACCCCTGGCATCTTAGATTTTACATGTACTTCTATAGATATACCGTATAACTAATAAATTTCTTCAAATACAAATTCAGTGGGCCTAAAAGAGATCACTAAGGAACACCCTTGAATCTTGGACATTACTTCTATTTACTATATAATTGATACAATTTTTCAATAAAAGTGTCTACAAGGATTAAATTACCTAGCTACTTGTAAGTATAAAACTTTATTATCTCCCTCATAGGTACAGGCTGCATTTGCTAAATTGTAGAACTCTGGCAGAGAGCTAAATGAAGAGAAGCCATGGCCGCCACACAAGAGTCTGCATTCCTCAGCACATCTTAAAGTCAAGCTTGTACAAAAAGCTTTTAGACTGCTGGAGATAGAGTGCATCTGAAAAAAAAAATGTTTAAAATGAAGCTACAAAAAGTAGGAAATTGAGACAGAGATAAAACTGTTGGAATTCTAATGACAATTAAAGAGTTCTTCTTTTATATAATTTTTCACTAAAAATATTTAACCATTTCATTTGATTACCTCAGGTAAATTTGAATAATTGCCGTCCATTAGCTGATCCTTAAAAGTGAAGTACTCGTCAAGCACTCGACGAGAAGTAAACTTCAATCCATATGAGGCAGCCAAAATTGGTAGCAGCTTGTGTTGCTGTGTTTTAAAATCTATGACTTGGATTTCACCTTCCCTAGAGAGAAAGCCACAAAATATCTTCAACAGTGCATTCAGTGGCATAAAAGAAATTTCATTTGATAACATATTATTCACCATATACAGGGAGTAACATTACAATGTGCTAAGGACTAGTTTAAAATCCCTGAAAATCATAATCTCAACAAAATTTAGCTTTTAATTAGTCTCTGCATCTGTATCTCAAAATTTCGTTTGCAACAGTAGCAGGAGTAGGAGCAGACTAGCAGAAGCAGTCGGTGTAGTAAGTAGCAGTAGCAGGCAGCTAGCAGTAGCAGTAGCAGTAGCAGTAGCAGTAGTAGCAGCAGCAGTAGCAGTAGCAGTAGTAGCAGTAGCAGTAGCAGTAGCAGTAGCAGTAGCAGTAGCAGTAGCAGTAGCAGTAGTAGTAGCAGTAGTAGCAGTAGCAGCAGCAGCAGCAGTAGCAGTAGCAGCAGTAGTAGGAGCAGTAGCAGCAGCAGCAGTAGCAGCAGTAGCAGTAGCAGCAGCAGCAGTAGTAGTAGTAGTAGCAGTAGTAGTAGGAGTAGTAGTAGTAGTAGCAGTAGCAGCAGCAATAGCAGCAACAGCAGCAGCAGCAGCAGCAGCAGTAGTAGTAGTAGTAGTAGTAGTAGTAGTAGTAGTAGTAGTAGTAGTAGTAGTAGTAGTAGCAGCAGCAGCAGTAGTAGTAGTAGCAGCAGTAGCAATAGTAGCAGCAGCAGCAGTAGCAGCAGCAGCAATAATAGCAGCAGCACCAGCAGTAGTAGTAGTAGTAGCAGCAGCAGCAGTAGCAGCAGCAGCAATAATAGCAGCAGCAGCAGTAGTAGTAGTAGTAGTAGCAGTAGCAGTAGTAGTAGTAGTAGTAGTAGTAGTAGCAGCAGCAGCAGCAGCAGCAGCAGCAGTAGTAGCAGCAATAGCAGCAGCAGCAGCAGCAGCAGCACAAAACCTTGCTTCTATGAACACCTATTAAGCAATCTACTCACCCTGGCTTTAATTCACTCTGCCGCCTAACTGCACTATAACGCACTGTTATAGTTACTGCTGTGGATAAAATAGCACTCATATCTGTCGGAATTGTTGCTCTAACGTACAGCATAGTACCATAAAGATGCTTTGAGTTTCCACTGCTAGAGACCTTTCCATCAGGAGACACCTTAAAAAAGATATGATTATTATTATTTTAAATAGATTTTAGGATAGAGCTGTTTTCTCATTAGTAATCTATTTAATGTGCAACAAAGCTTCACAAAGACCTACAGACAATAGAGTTATGGGAGGAAAGCGAGTCTGTAGGCCTGGAAGCGCAGGACGTGCGTGCGTATAAGTGACCGAGGGAGGGTGGGAGAGCTAAATAAGGGTACCAAGCAGAGTAAGTACCTGTTCATGCATGACTCGGAGCTCCGAGAAAAGCCGTCCCATAATACAACAAACTGTATGTGCATCTAGCTATGTGCAGTTTAAATTAGGCATGAGGCACACTGGGAAACAACAGAGGTTTACATGCATTTAGTCTACCAAGCCAAATATGCCCCCCTGAGAGGGAATGTGCTTCATCCAAACCCTTAACTGCATTTGACGCTCTACTGACAAGTGGTTGGGTGTGATTGTTCTCGCTTATTATATAGTCTTTGTTACGCATGATTGCATATTAAATAGTGTGAAAGAGAGCATGCCATGGTATGACTGTGTCAGTGTGGTGAAGTTGGTAAAAGTACTTGAAATTCCTACTGTGATCATGGTATGCTTTGACCATGCCATTCTCACGATGTGTATAAAACTGCTCTTACTAATTCATTTGTACTTCCAAAATAATACAATATTGATCAAATATCATTGTTAATACAGGTGCAAGAAGAGCTATAAATATTAGTCAGAATGGAAAAATCTGTCACAAGCATTGCAGTACCTTTGTCAGCCCCATAAGCATGTTCTCCCTTGGTATACGAACATTATCAAGAAGTAAAAATCCATTATCTGCAAAATTCATATAGAGCGAAGCCTTTGCACCTATATCACCAACAGTAACACCTAGAAAAAAATGAAGACGATAACAAGATATTTTTATCAGCACTTGAAGTAAACATGCATTAAGTTTCGGAAAGTTGTGGGTAAAGGAGTTAGTAAATGTTTTGGTGTCAGTAAATGGTTGGTAAAGTGTCAGGAAGTGGTTGGTAAGGTGTCAGTAAGTGGTTGGTAAGAGCTAAGTGGTTGTTAAGGTGTCAGTAAGTAGTTGATAAGGTCAGGAAGTGATTGGTAAGGTGTCAGTAAGTAGTTGGTAAGGTGTCAGGGAGTGGTTGGTAAGGTGTCAGTAAGTGGTTGGTAAGGTGTCAGTAAGTGGTTGGTAAGGTGTCAGGAAGTGGTTGGTAAGGTGTCAGGAAGTGGTTGGTAAGGTGTCAGGAAGTGGTTGGTAAGGTGTCAGGAAGTGGTTGGTAAGGTGTCAGGAAGTGATTGGTAAGGTGTCAGTAAATAGTTGGTAAGGTGTCAGGGAGTGGTTGGTAAGGTGTCAGTAAGTGGTTGGTAAGGTGTCAGTAAGTGGTTGTTAAGAGCTAAGTGGTTGGTAAGGTGTCAGTAAGTAGTTGATAAGGTCAGGAAGTGATTGGTAAGGTGTCAGTAAGTAGTTGGTAAGGTGTCAGGGAGTGGTTGGTAAGGTGTCAGTAAGTGGTTGGTAAGGTGTCAGTAAGTGGTTGGTAAGGTGTCAGGAAGTGGTTGGTAAGGTGTCAGTATGTGGTTGCATGGTAAGGTGTCAGTAAGAGTGGTAGCGACAAATAGTTTTACAGAGTGGCAGCAATTAATGAAATAACTACAATTTTTACCTGGCAATGGTTTGTGATTCTTGAGATCTCTCAACTGTGCAAGAAAGAAGCTTATTCCATGTTCTTTTCCATCAACTATAAGCTGAGCAATAACAATAGCATGTGTGGAGGAATGACCCACTATGAATTAAACAAAGAACACCATTTTTTCACGAAATGTCTCCTGCAGTTGGGTTATATTGAATTTAAAAACTGGGAAAGAAGCATAGAAAATGAGAAAAAGTTAGCAAGGTAAAAAAAATAACTGCCACTTTTACTTACAATTTCCAGGCCACCATTTAGCAGCTGATAAACTAGGACTGTGCAACACAAATTCCTGAGTTGTCTTATCATATGTAGCTGTTGTTTCAAGACCTCTTATATATGTTCCTGATATAAAAGCAGCAAGAATTGAAGTTGATATTGTGTGCTCCCAGAAAATATCTATACCAAAGCAAGGAGGGAATGGGGAATTTCAAGGGAAGGGGAGGGAGGGGGCAGTGGAAGAACAAAACTGAAAGGTTTAAATGGGATGTGGGAAATTCCAAAGGGGTGGGGGATATGAGAGGATGGTCTTCTTGCAAATTTCTTCCTCATTCTGGACAATCATATAGATATTCTATAAAACAACAAATATTTGACTTCCTACATGGATTTCTTAACTATTTTCCTAGGCTAGTTCAATTATCAGGCTTTCAAAATGCAGGTGCGTCGCGTGGTCATTTTGTCAGGTACGCACAAATTCATCTATCTGGTCAAAAACGTTATGTAAATAGAAGCAAAGAAAATGTCCTTTCTTGTTTTAAGCAAGCATTGCGAAAACAAAACATTTTGGTTGTGGATAATCGAGCAATGTTTTATTAAGTGCAGTTTTATTGTTTACATTAGTTAAGAGAGAGGCGCCTCCCTTTTTGTTCTGCAAACCGAAAAACATGTAAAACCAAAGCCGTATCCGCGAAACCTGTAAGCCAAAGTTAGAGCGTGACTGGAATCTTGTAAACAACGTTTTCAGAACATCACTCCTTTGTAACCTTGCATTTTTGAGTTGGTGCCCGCTGGCCTAAAATTGGTGCAAAACAACAACAACAACAACAAATACTTGCAAATCTGAGAGCTAGTTCTTACATGGCTGGAGAGTGTAGCCATTAGTTCTTTTAGAATTTAACCAAGTCTTGTTTGCGTGTATGTGCAGTATTTGAGAATTAAAAATTTAGAAGCAATTGCTTAAAAAATTTCAAGTACACACGTGCGTATATGCGTATAGGACGTGACACGCCTGAAATGTGGAGGGATGGAAGAGATTAAAAGGAAAGTGGGAAAATGGAAGGAAGGGCTAGTTGACACGGAGTATATTGTTTAACAGGGGAGTAAGGTCACATCACACATACCATGTCCCATTTCTGTCTGAGCATAAGTTCCAATAATGCGATATTTTTCTGCCAGTGGAATCCATTTTGCCTGTTGCTCTTTTGTCGCAAGGTTCTAAAACACCAAAGCATAGACAAGTTAAAGTATTTCAAGTATTGTTGTTTATAAATACTGTAACTGTACTCAAATGCATAATATAACAGTACAGTACAGTATTAATAGTATGTCAATGCAGAATAGCACTAATTTCTGTCTGGGGGAAACAACTGATTCAGAACATTTTCCATATCTGGCCACCTAATGGGTCAAAACAAACTAAATATAAAACTGCATGGGATGGTCATACATTTAATACATAATTTTTAACTTGAAGTTGGGCCTCAGTGTTAATGGAGCCATGCTCTGTAGTGGAGGACCCTAGCACCCTTTTTAACTAAGATATAAATAAAGTTAAGTGTAATCTTAGGCCCAGGGCAAATGTCGAATCTTAGTCAAATTTAATTCGTCGAACCTATTTATTTTGAAATAGGCGCATAAATGGTGTGACATTTGCTGCAATTAAATTCGACTCAAATTGATTCGACTCTAGCATGGGTTCGACTTGCCAAGTCGGATAACGTGACAGTGGTTCGGCACAGGTGCGATGTTTGCTACCACGCTGGAATGAAGTCGACTCTTTGTCGCACCCATTTTAAATGTATTTGACGCGACTTAGATTCGATGTTTGCCCTAGGCCTAAGTTGTAGAGGGCAGTCAGTAAGCTCAAGGCAGCAGTCAGGCCTGTGCTCCATATAACCACAACTTTTTTCATTATTCCTAGCATTTTAAATATAGTGGGAAAAATTCAAGTAGTGATTATAATAAGGTTACAAACCCTTAGTAGTGCTGGTACGAACATGATATTATGGAGATTAAATGGCATCGGGGCACTCATTGTCCTACGAGAAAAAGATGAAAATTATTAGTTAATAATATTAAGTAAGAGCAGAGTTCTATAATTTTCAAATTTGACACGTTTTAAAGTTGCATATATATCAGCTGTGATTGGTATGCATGGATACAAAAGGGTGCCCTCTGATTAAGGTAATTCCTCTGTTTTGCACCGTGCACGCCTACTGCGCATGGTTCAAAAAACCATAAATCGCGACTTTACGAGCATTTTCTTTCAAGGTATATTAAAAAGGATGCAAAACTCAATTTTGGAAATTTTTCTAATCTTTGGTGCGATAAAAAGCAAGTTTTACGAAACTCGCCCTATTCCCTTCTCGAAAAAGTGCCGTTTTTAACTCTATTTTGATAATGTTTTACAAAATATCTCGCAAACAAGCACCATGACCCCTACCCTGCGAGCAGAGTCCCCCTTTACCTTAGAGAGACTCTGCCGAAACCCTGTATTTTCTTATTTGAGCATGCGCGACAGTTGCTTAGAGACAATGATTGATTTCCACGCCTACTTCCATAAAAACAACTTCCGTTTCCGGTAAATTTCACAAAGACCATGCAGGGTCATGCAGCTGAGTAGTCTCGGCAGCCATGTTTTAATAGCCTCGTCACGCAATGTTCCCTCAGCATAAATGGCTGCTTCAAACAGCGCTACATCCCATTCCAATTCGTGATCAGAACAATCAAAGCTTGGCTCTCAAACTTCAAGGAGCCATTCGCGCCAGAGGTCTACCTAGCGTTCCGTTGACTTGGAGAATAATTGGATTAACCTCGGGTCACTAAACAACAGCTAGTGTACAAGTATACTTCACTTCGTTTTATTTGAAGTATCTGATATCAATTAAAAATATACAAAGAAGAGTTTTCCTGATCTTCCATCTGTATATATCAGTTTTCGTATTGAAACATTTGAAACATATTTTTGGTAGTACAATTTTTACTATCTTTGTGGTGTTAACAGATATATACAATTCTGATCTAGTTAGTTTAGTCGTGCGCATAAAAACCGGTTTGTCTGGTAGAAATACCAGTTTGAGTAGCCCAAGATCTTGGGCTATCGGCGAATCAAAGAAAATACAGGGTTTCGGCAGAGTCTCACTTCCTTCGTTCGCTCGATTAGGAGGTAAAGGGGGACCTGCTCGCAGGGTACGTGACTCCCATTTCTTATTTCAAAACTTGCATTCACGCAATGATTTACACAACATATTTGAAAATTAAGAAAATCTATCAATAGGAACATGGAAAATTTGACGCTTTTTTGTGTATATTTGAGCCCTAGAATGCTCCTCTGGTAAGCAGCATTAAGGAGAACTAAGAGCTTAATCACAAAGAACTTTTTTAACATCCATCCCTACTTATTTTCTAAAGGTGTCTGACCCAAGTCTGTACTTCTCCAATCAAGTCCCAATTTCTCACTTGGAATAACCTGCAAAATTATTTAGCTATAGATCAACAACAGAGTTTTAACATTACCTTTCTAGGATGTACAACTCTTCTGGATCAGTGATATTGTACTCTTTTGTAATTTCGTTGAATTTTAACCCCCTTTTCAGTGTCTTTTCATAAGCTCGTGTTGTGTCAAGGAAAAAGTCCTCTACACGATCAAACAATGGTTCATTGGTGATGATATTTTCTGCAAAGAAAAACAATTCATAAATAGAAAAATTTTTCAGATGTTTATTCAACAGTACTACTGACATCTATCCCAGACTGTAGGGTAGCCCTGAACTCGGTTGTTCTTTTTAGAGAGTGGGCCCTAATAAGCCCTAATGACCAAGGGCTCAGTGCGAGGGACTGGGTAAAACTCATCGGAAGTGGTGAATTTACATGTGCAACAGTAAGTGAAATACTTAAAAATGTCTTTTGAAAGGTGTAGAAACCTCTTAAAAGAGGTTGAATCTGAACTTTCAAAATCTTTGAATGCACAAGGGACACTTATACCTACAGTAGGACTACCTTCTACCAGCAGTGGATCGAGCGCCGCCTCGCCCGTGCCATCCGGCGACAATGCGCCATCCTTACAACAAGAACATCGAAGATTATTTGGCTTTCGCCCACAAAACAACAAGTACCATCCTTATAACGGTAACCGACATGGGGCTGGCAAAAGCAAACAAGCAAAGCCGAAAAAAACAGCCACATTCACTCGAAATTTTGTGTGCCTGGCCGAGCGAGAAGATACAATCCCGCCATCCCCATCACAACAAATAGCACTAAAAAGAGCCGGTCTTGGAGGATGAAAGATAACATTGAACTTAGACGATGGGCCCTTTGAGGTGGACACAGCCCTGGAACAGGTCTATCCTAAGCTAACTAAGTCGGGCGGGTATCTGCTACTTGACCTACTTTGGATTGTCGAATGTGGAATGAGAGTACTCTCAGTCATAAATGGCCCATATAGCTGTGAACAATTGAAGGATGCCATTGGACAGGGGAAAATCTATATAAGGCCTCTCCAAAGTGATCTGAGCATGGATCCAGTACTTTAGTTTTTCTATGAAAGGGGGGAGAAAAAAATGAAAAAACAGCTTAAAACGCTTCAAAACCAGAACAAATCATACAAAAAGATGAAAAGATAATATTTACTACATAACAAGGCTAAAAAATTTTTTTTAATTCCAGGATTCGAACCCGACCCTTACATATGCTTCGCATTGCTTTGTATGCTGATCACTTATGCGCTGCTCTAAATGATTGTCTGGGGTGCCTGTGGTTGAACTTGAAAAACGAATGTCCAACTTGAAAAAGGAATGTCCAACTTGAAAAACGAATGTCGAACTTGAAAAACGAATGTCCAACTTGAAAAACGAATGTCGAACTTGAAAGACGACTATATCGAACTTGAAAAACGACTGTCAAACTTGAAAGACGAATACTGAATTTGAATTTTGACAAGAAAAACAAGAAAAAAGGTACCTAAGTGGGAGTGGCAACAATTCATTTCTATCCCTAAAAGGTACCAATTCAAAAGCAATAATAAGAAATTAAAGTAAGAAATACTTTGTTATCGATGTGCTTTGAAGATTCAATTCAGATCATCGAGATTGTCCCTTTCATGCTTATTTTAGGTAGTTTATTTAGTACCTTATAACAGTCCCTAAAAGGTACCAGCTGTCTCTGGTAGTCCACTTAAGTCTGAGACACCCTAAAAGGTACCAGATTGCAGATTTTGACCCCTAAAAGGTACGATGAGCATCCCCGTCCATTTACGATCAGAGTCCCCCCCCCCCCCCCCGGGGTAAAGATGAAGGTAAATAGCACTATATTCAGCGTTAGCAGTTCCTTCAGCTGGAATTAAGCTGGTCTCCCAGGAACCCAATGGTGCGTTCCCCTCTATGACTATCCAACAGTGCTCTGTTTTGAGGGCATTAAAGCTACTAAAAGCTACATGGAATTGAAAGAAGTCAAAACAAGTGTAAAGTGACTGGGAATTGAACTTGGACTTTTCATTTTAGAAAGTCGTGCACTAACCAACTGAGCTATACTTGCTCCTAGCTGCCCCTCCCCCCTGCATTCCCCTGGCATGGAAGAAAGATGGTCAATCTTGTATGATGAAGATGATTAGTGCGATTAAGGACTTTAGCGGAATAATTAAGGTAGCTCACTATAGTTTCAAAGACCATTATACCAATGGTAAAAAGTGGATAATATACTGCTTCAAATTTATACTTTGACAACCGTACAGCCAACCATATGACAGACCATGAATCAGGGAACCGTTTGATATGAAACTCATTGCTCAAAAAGTTGCTATAGCAACGTGACACGTCAGCATTAAGGAAGGTCATTGTTTCAATAATCAAAGGCCCCTATGGCTAACTCGTGGATATATCGTGAATAGATATGTACCTAATAAAAGTAATGTCCCACTGCGTACACTGCAAACTGCTTCACTCTATCATATAACTTGAAATAATGTCGTGGATTGACCGAAATGACCACAGGAAGCCCAAGCAAAACATTTTAGTAAAATAACGAGTTTTCATTTGAAGACAAAAATTTCAATAAATCAATAATTTCTTTAGCGAAAAAGAGTCTTTAGCTATAAAAGAAGAAAAAAAATGTGTCAAAAAGAATAAAAAAGTGAAAAAAAATTGACCACCGCCTGGCCGAGACTCGAACTCCGGACCTTTCGTTTGACCATCCAGAAGTTGCATGTCTTCGATTAGTAAATTTGGTGTATTTATTCAATGTGTGGTTACAAACAAAACAAATGCAAAAATGCTTCTCTCTGTAGCAAAACCGGTCGCTATAAATATAAAAGAAATTGCTTCATAAAACACTAAGTAAGCCAATAAACTAACTCAATACGCCTTTTTGTTGCTGTTTTCGGCTAGCGGACTCGATGGCCTTCATAGTCCAGACGCTGGGCCCTCCTTCGCCGCTCCTCTTTTTTATATGGGCTTTCTGTGTCAATAAATCAATAATTTCTTTAGCTAAGAAAGAGTCATTCAGCTATAAAAGAAAAAAAATCTGTCAAAAAGAAAAAAAAAGTGAAAAAAAAAAAATTCACCGCTGTGCCGTGATTTCAACCCGGACCTTTCGCTTCGAAAGCCAAGGGCATATCCACTGGACCATCCAGAAGTTGATTGGTTTCGTCTGGTGAATTTTGTATATTTATTGTCAGAGTGTGGTTACAAAACAAATGCAAAAATGCTTCTCTCTGTGCTCTGTAGCAAAATGCCGCTATAAATATAAAAGAAATTACTTTACAAAACACTAAGCCAATAAACTAACTCAATACGCCTTTTTGTTGCTGTTTTCGGCTAGCGGACTCGAGGCCTTCACGGCGGCGACCGACGACTGCAGACTGCTTTCAAAATGTTTTCGTTTGTTTAACTTATCTACTTTGACTGGCTTGTGATAATAGAGTACGAACACTAAAAGCTTGGATTACTTTGATGTTGCACTTAAAGAGATTTTTGTCGCTTAATAGCGATGCACAAAGTCCGTGGTTATCGACTGCAGGCGAGCGGAGTCGAGCGGAAACAGTCTCGTACCCAGACTCTAACGGCTATCTGCTAACGTCTGAGTGAGCGAGTGACACCGAGTCCCCACAATAACTCCTTTCTATGCTTCGCATATCCACGAGTTAAAAATGAGTAAAAATGCAAGTTTTCTATGGTGAACTTTTTTAAAACTCACAAAATCTATTTTCCACATTATCATACAGGCACTATCAAAAGTTAGCTAACTTCCTGACATCAGATTTTTCTCAATTTAGAAAAACCAAAATTTGACAATATCTCATATTCTGATGTCCAGAATATTTTTAAAATCGATCATACAATCACAAATTAAGCAAAGTTTCATATTATTTTAAAAAAATCAACTTTTACCGTGGAAACTTCAAGCAATTAAAATTTAATTGGTAAAAGGGACCTTTTTATGGAAGCTGTAGCGTTGCTATGGTAACATCCATGGGATCATGGCCCTCACAACATTACAACAAATCCTAAAACTCATAATCTTCAATATAATTGATCTATAAGCTGTCAATATGCAAACAAACTTGATTATAAACATGACCTTTTCATTTAGTATCAGTATCCACTATAACTATAGGGAGCCTCCTTAAAAAAGATATTTTGCTAAGGATAAAATATTTACTACAGTATTTTAAAGGTTCAGGTAATGTTCAGAAATGGTTGTTTTAAACCATTCTTAATCCCGTAGCGTCGGCCACAGCGAGATCAATCATCGCGTCGCGTCACATAACTTAACACTGAAGTTAACCTTTCCATCGATTGACTGTAAATATACACATTTATCCCCCACAAACTAATTAATCAAATTCACCGCGTTCATGTTCAATATTTTATGTACATTCTTCAACTCTTGCACATTTTTAGGGCAAATACAGGGACAGCTGAAAAATGAGAAATCAATATTTTGCAAAACTCACCAAGATAACGCCGTCTAATTGTCTTCTGCTTGCCTCCATCAAGAAGATTTGTCAGTTCTTCAACGTTGAAAGAAGCTTTTGATCGTTCACGAACAAGATCTGGGTTGATTTTGCCACTCATTTTCTGTGGACAGTCAGTGCAGAGTTGTGCAACAATGGCAAACCTACCTGTCAACTATACCGTAGGGAAAAGTTGTTGTTGACATTCGGATAACATTCGGAAAATGCTCGGGGAGCAATCGGAAATATACTGCAATTTTGTTATCAAGTCTTATCAAGTGTTGATCACTTGCTGAAGTCTTTGAACAACATTCGCTCCTCTAACATGATAGCAGACGTGGCTTTCCTGAGAGCATTCAGAGGCTTTCTCTACATCTTTATTCTACTCGAAAAGTTAAAATCATCATCAAGCACTTCACCAGAAGGCTTCCAATTCCCTCCAAAATTTGTTCCCAGCAACGACCCCACTGTACCTGCTGGGCATTTGAAACCATTTGGACACCAAAGACCGCCAGATGGACCTGTTACTGAATACAACACAGCCTTACATCCTGTAGAATTTTGGGAGAAACACGTTAGCCAAAACAAACCTGCCGTATTTCGTCAAGCCATTGCTAAATCTTCCGCTATTCTACAATGGAACGACAAATACTTGAAGGACAACTACGGTGATTTGGACGTACTTATCGAGCTAAAGAAAGAAAACCGAAGTTTTGCAGCTCGCAGAACAGCTCTTAAGACTTTTATTGATAATTATAAAGAGAAGGATATATATGTTGTGACTGTGCTGCCAGATCCTATGAGGAAAGAAATTCAGGTACGATGTGATATGGCACACGTACACAGTAATTAAGGGGTTTAAGGAACAGGAAAAAATTCCCGTCTTTAAGCTTATATGCAAATTTGTCACTTGTGCAATTTTCTTCTCAAAGTGAAAATCAGTTTTCCTGTTTCGGTTTTTAGACTTTTGTTCTGATATTAAGACCATAATCCACACGAAAAAATTTCTATGTAGATGAGAAAATTTGGGCAAGATTTTATACGAGACAAATGCATTTCTAATTTATTTGTTCATGTGGATGGGGAAAATCCATTAGTCAGAAAATTTGTATGGAGGGTCTTACAGTTTCATGCTGAGTCCCAGGGGGAGGGGGAGGGGCATTTCGTACCCGGTGCTGAGTGAGCTCAGAAGGGTGGGTTTTTTTTTTTTGGCTTCACATTGAATCTTAGGGGGTGTACATGGCATTAGGATCATCCTAGCAAGTGAGTCATCCTGCCTGCTATATAATTTACTGCATTCTGTTTACATGGAAATTTGTGTCTTCACTTTGGTACTAGGATCATCTTACACCTAGGATCATCTTGTCTTGCCGGTAGGAGTATCCTAGCACTAGGAGTATGTTTTGGTCAAATGGAAAAAGTAGAGATAATTTGCCAACTAGGATTAGGAAATGCTGATGTTGGGACCCCTGTGGTAGTTTGGGTGACCCAGGACTGAGCTATGATAGACTATAGCCACTCATTTGTTTGAACTCTGTTCTGAGTTACTTCGGTAAGGGAAAATTGTCATGTAAACTAAATGCAAAGTTGGCTTACTTGCTAGGATGATCCTAGTACCATGTAAACACCCCTTTAATAGGGTCACTCCTGGGAAATCTGAAGATAACTGGATACCTATTCCCTCTTTTTTTCTTTACTTTTATCTCTTTTTTCCATCCATTTTGTGTAGTTGTTTACTCATTCATTCATTCATTCATTCATTCATTCATTCACATGTGTCACTCATTTTTAATATTTACTCCTTTGTTTATGTATTCAAAATTGAAACCTTTAAATACTGCACTTTTCAACCTTACCATTTCCCATCCACTTTTAGGTTCCATCTTGTTTGCTATGTGGTTCTTTTGTGGATTACATTCATGAGACTAACTTCTGGATGAGTTCAGGGGGGACATGTTCTGCCATACATTTTGATGCTGACCATATATTGCATTGCCTGATTGCTGGGAAAAAGGATTGGATGCTAATCAATCAAAGACATGTTGATGACTTGTACATGGAAGAAAGGGTATGTTAGTCCAAAAAAAGTTTTAGAACTAAAAGCAAAAAAATCTTTATTTAATGAGGGTATAGATATTATTACCGGTGACCCAGTAGTTTACATATTAGTCCTCAAATAAAAATCCCAACTGGCAAGGAGGCCAACCAGTTGGCTATTTACAAGCATGGTTGAGAAACTGCAAATTTGAACTAGGGGTTGCGTGGAACAAATTCAGCTTCAGCTAGTTGCCAGAGCGGGGACTTGAACTCGGGACCACCGGATTGCAAGACTAACACTCTGACCACTCAACCATGCTGCCTCCTCCTGAGACAGCTGGGCAAGACTATAAAAAGTTGGTTTGAGTTTCTCAAGACAGTCAGGCAAAACCCAGTAAAGTCAATGTTCCCAGCAAGTCAATTTGCCTTGTTATAACCTGGTCCTTAATTGAACCTACTGTAGCAGGGTACATGTTCAGTTCATTTTATTCTAATTCTTTGCATTGATTCTTATTTAGGCACGGTTGTCTGGTTCAGGGTTTACTTGGGTAGATCCTGACAAGGTTGATATGCTGAGGTATCCTAAAGTGGCCAATGTATCATGGCAATACACATCTCTTTATCCTGGTGATTGTCTATTTTTCCCGTCAGGTAAGACAACAAATATTTGTTATTCGATTGTCATCCTACCCTATCATCCTACCATGATGGGTAGCCCAGATCTAGACAGTACAGATTTCTTTAATAATATATATTATTATTAATATTCCTTTCTTTCCCTATTTTTTAAAGAATACATCCATCAAGTGAGATCATACGTCAGAAGTATTTCAGCAACAATGCTTTTCACAGCTGATGGTAAATTCCATGACAGAGGATGTGCTAACATTGATTTAAATGCCAATGTCACACTTGACAAAGTCAATGTTCACTGGACATACAAAAAGGGAGATAATTTTATTGAGATGGGCTACATGAATGTAGAAATGCTACGGCAGACTATGTTGGATGCAATGAAGGTCCATAATGCTAGTACATTAACTCCAGAACTCTTTATGACATTTTGGAACCATTCCATGGATATTGATGATGAAGTAGAATATCAACCAAGAGAAATATTTCGCAAATACCTGGATTTAGAAGGTAAAGGCTTTCTTTCAAAGCAAGAGGTATTGAAGTTGCCAAGGGAAACTATCAAAAAGATGGCCCGCGTAATGGACCCTCCACATGGGCCAAAGAAAGATGATCAATTAGGTAAAGATAATCTTGACATCAAGCAATCTCTTGGGTACAATGATGATGAAGATGAAAAAGAAGATGAAGGAAATAATTCAGTTGAAGATGAAGCTAAGGCAAAAGTGCATGGCGAACTTTGATATTTATATCTGATGACTTTTTAAAAAGAAATGGATATAAATGGATAAGCGAATGAAATGTTGGAAAAATGGCTGAACTGATAGATGAATGAAAGGAATTGTGGATTGTGGGTATAATGTACTTACTGACTGATTGGGAGGGTCAGACAGGAAAATATTTGGCTTGAGGTTGTGGCCATATGGACTGAGTGCAGCAAGGTCTGTACAGAATGAATGAGAGCCAAATATTTTCCCATCTGGCCTGACCTAACTCAGTCTGAGCATTTTATCATATGAATTTTATCATATGACTCTTTTTAATCTTTTTTTTTGACATACGCATGGGTCTGGGTGCACATATGTTTTTTTCTGGACTGCCTATGACATTCGTTCTCTATGTGCCCCGTCACATGACTGTTTACAAAGGTTTCTTAAGAGTGCGCACGGGGCTAAATCCAGGTCATTTGATAAAAATGTTGTCACAAGGATTAACAATAAATCATTGGATGGGTTAGTAAATTTTATCTCCAAGAATTGTCTTGGCAACTAACTTTCCATCTGAATTAATATATAAATGTTAATAGTAAATTATTTATTTAGATTAAGCTGCTGTGCATATTTTCCTAATAAGTAGATATTTATAACTGTATAACTGACTGAATCAATGAAGCTTAAGGTCAAGCTTTAGTTCATTTATTTCGATAGAACTTTTTAAAGTTGTACATTCTGTAAGTACAGTGCATAAAGATCAATAAAATGTTAATCTTAAAGTCTTAAACTTGTTATCATTGAGTGTTTGATTTACCCCAAGGAGGGGGAGGTAGTCCCCTATATAAGCTATATGGAAGGGTCCGGGGGAGGCACTAAGGGTATTTTTGCATGGGTAGGGGTGTGCTGGCACCTCAAAACCCTGATCCTATCCCAGACATAAAATTTTGATTTTCCATACCCTAGCTAATTCAGACTAAACCTTTAAAGTGTATACCCTATCCCAGACTAATGCTTACAAATAAATGTTTCCAAGCCTCTTTAATTGAGCTATTTTGTTGAGTTGAACATGCTTAAGATGATGTGGCTGATTATGTGATAGCAGCATTATTGTTGAAAGCATACCCTATCCCAGACCAAAATGGTATACTACCACAGACTATTAAAGGGTGAAAAATGATACCCTATACCAGACTTGATACCTGAAACACTATAATCTATTGGGCTGCACATACTCATGTAGTAAATATGATGGAGTTCCCCCACCCGCATAAAGGGTATATTTTATCAGCGTTTTGGTCTAAAATAGTGTATAGATTTGGAACAGTTTTGTCTGCAATAGGTTATGGGCTTTGTCTGCTGCACACTAACCTGTGTACTGCCATTTTTCACCCCTCCCCTATGGGGAAAATTTGGGGGAAGGGGTGGGTGTATGGCTGTACACAGGCTTTTACTAAGTAACGATAAGTAACCATGATCTTGAATTGAAAAGGGTAGATATGTTGGGGAATACAGAAAACTGGAGGAAAGAAAGTGCTTCTTTTGTCCTAATTCAGTTGAAGACAAGAGGCACTTTCTGGTCTATTGTCCTCTGTATATATGCTGATCAGAGGGAAGAATTTCTAATATTTCTTGAGCTAAATGACTTTTATTGTCATTTATCTAATGATCGCTTGTCCCTGCTACTCTTGAATCCTCCTAAGGCTTTGCAAGTAGCAGTAGCAAAGTATGTTTTGAAATGTTTCTCAATTCAGGACAGAGCCGAAAACTGACAATTGCCGACTTTCTATGACCAATCATCGTTTGTTTACATATAATGACAGCCAATCATCAAGCGAGAAACGCTAAACGTTTTCTGTTTCTCCGCCCGCTTTTCTCCGCCCTCATTTGCATATTGATCAAGTACGATTAAAAAAATGCATTTTTGTTTATCAGTGTCGGTAGTTTTATAACTCACAAATCAAAAGTTATAAACTACACAAGTTAAATTACACGAGTTTATAATAATCCGGAATTTTTTTTCGCGTGAATTCACTTTCAAAAACAAACAAATATATATTTTTCCTCTTTCACGTTCTAGAAAATTTTCATTCACTTTCTCTTTGACTTCCAGGTTCTCTTGACTTGGAAAGCCAGTTTGAAGTCGACTCATTTTTTGACCAATCATGGTGTGTTTAAGTAGAGACAGCCAATCACCATGCGAGAATTACTTTCTGTTTCTCCGCCCTCTTTTCTCCGCCCTAATTTGCATATTGATCAAGTACGATTCAAAAATGCATTTTTGTTTATCAGTGTTGGTAGCTTCACAAATCAAAAGTTATAAATTACACAAGTTTATAATTTTACGGAGTTTTGTTCACGCGAATGTACAAAATCCTGAATTTTTAACTCAGAAGTTTAGAGACAAAAATGAAAATGTTTTGCTTTAGTTTAGAGAGTGCATATGCAAATGAGGGCGGAGAAAAGAGGGCGGAGAAACAGAAAGTAATTCTCGCATGGTGATTGGCTGTCTCTACTTTGTCAAAAAAATGAGTCGACTTCAAACTGGCTTGAACCTGGAAGTCAAAGACAAAGTGAATGAAAATTTTCTAGAACGTAAAATTTTATTATATTATATATTAAATTTTCTAGAAAAAAATATATTTGTTTGTTTTTGAAAGTGAATTCACACGAAAAAACCCTCCGGATTATTATAAACTTGTGTAATTTAACTTGTGTAATTTATAAGTTTTGATTTGTGAATTATAAAGTAAACAAAAATGCATCTGAATCGTACTTGATCAATATGCAAATGAGGGCGGAGAAAAGCGGGCGGAGAAACAGAAAACGTTTTCGCTTGATGATTGACTGTCATTATATGTAAGCAAACGATGATTGGTCAAAACATGAGTCGACTTCAAATTGGCTTTCCAAGTCAATGGAAATTTTCTAGAACGTAAAAAAAGGAAAAATATATTTGTATGTTTTTGAAAGTGAATTCACGCGACAAAAAAACTCCAGATTATTATAAACTTGTGTAATTTATAACTTTTGACTTATGAATTATAAAACTACTGACACTCATTTGAAGCGTACTTGATCAATATGCAAATGAGGGCGGAGAAAAGCGGGCGGAGAAACAGAAAACGTTTCTCGCTTGATGATTGGCTGTCACTCTATGTAAACAAAAAATGAGCTGACTTCAAATTGGCTTTCCAAGTCCAGGAAAACTTCTGAAGACAACCACACTGGCAGCAACCAACCAGAAAACAAAGTGATTAGAAATTTTTGAGAGCGTCAAAAAAAGTAAAAATATTCATAATACATTTTGCAGAACAAAGAATTTAAGTTTTATGAAGATTCTGCTTTCGTACGCGTAAAAAGCAGAATCTTCATATACGCATTTTTCGATTAACAAACGAATTTGGCACGTCAAGCTCGATTATTAAGTTCACAAATAGACCTAATTTTATCTATACAAACAGAAGTGATGAGAGGAGAGGAGCTGGATGAAGGATCAAGTGGCAATAAAAGAAGGAGAACTTTTGTTTGAGTGTTCTGTTTATTCTTTACCGTATTTACTCGTTTCAGCGCCGTCCCGAATAAACGCCACATCTGAGTTATAACACGGGGTAAAAACGGTATTTTTTGTTAAAAGTTGGTCCAGTTCTGACCCGCCTGAATTCCCTCCAGGTCTGCGCATTTTTTCCAAGCTGCATACATCCACGAGTTGAATGCTTGGGCTTCCTGTCTTATTTCATTGCACATTTATAAGACGCTTTGTGATTGGTTTCATAATTTTACTTCAACCAATCAAAGCACTTGTTATATAGGCTCATCATTCACACTAGTTGTTGATAACGCGTGTCTGCTGGAATCAGTCGATCTATCTGCAAAATATTGAGGATTTTTTCCTCCAAAACAAAATGAAAGACCTCAAAAAAGAAGACGGCTCTCAAGATAACGAAGAGGAAGAGTCATCAGTCTTTGTTTATGACCGCAGAGAAGGGAGCCAGCCAGAACACCGCATAAAGCTAGGAGGCATTTTCAATTTTGCCGCCTTCAAAGAGAAAGTTTGTGAAGTGAGTAGTTGAACCAAAACCGCGGTAAATTTTCAAATTCTGAATTGTTGTTCTCGTTCTAAGTTGTTTGTGTTTATCCTAGGTTCTTAAGGTACCTGAGAAAGATGAATTTGTGTTGGTTAATACTGACAGAAAGCCCATTGTTGACGATAAATCTTACGGTAATGATCATGTTGAAATTTACATTCATCAAGCTAGTAATAAAAGACGTCTCTGAAACGTGAATTTATAACGATACTTTAAGTTTTATTGCAGTTAAACTCATCCAAATTTGCTTTCTTGCTTTTCTAGAGGAGATTATAGAAGATAAAGAAACTATTTACCTATTAAAAAGTGTTGATCAAGAGCTTACTGCACCTACTCAAGAACGAGTTGTGTTTATACCTCATTATGATACCTTGGTCAAAAGTGGCATGTACGAATATTATGCTAGCGAAGGGCAAAATCCACTCCGTAAGTACATTCATTATGCATTACGTCTGAAAATTTAAGCCTACAAGACATCCAAATTTCTATAACTGTTGGGTATCACTCTGTTGATGTTAGCGTTTGAATAAGATCTGTATGACAGGACCAACTCTGGCAATATTTTTAAATCCAGATTTTACTTTGGAATCAGTAGGTTTGGGTATAGTTATGCTCCAGCTGGCAATTTTATCAGTGATCTGTTTGGCACTGATAAAATGCATATGTACTTTATTCAGGTGGTCAGATATCAAGTGACATTTGTGTTAAACAGTAGAGTTGGAGGGGTGGGGTGGTCTTGGGTTTTGTATGTAGGGTCTAAATGATGGATAATATACAGCTCTTTTGAAATATTTTGGAATATAGTATATGACATTTTGATATAAATCAGAATTTCCTTATATTCAAGTATTTTAGTGCATGTGAAAACGTAGGTTGAATATGCGCTATATAAATAAATAAATATTATTATTATTAATATTGTATTTGAAACAGTCTCTTTTGATTGCAGCTTTTGCCTTTGCTGAGCTCATCGATAATGCTTTGGCTGCCACAGCTGCAAATGAAGATAATAGAAAAGTAGAAGTTAGACTGGTGAGTAATCATTCTTTTTTTATTCTGGGAAAGAAATCATCCTTTTGAACCTAAAAAAATAAGTGTTTATTTAGTGTCCAATGTGTTCTAGGGCTTGCACATTAATTGGGGACACTGTACTATCACACACACACTACCACTATATTCTAATATTCTCTGCATATACGGCAGGGTATGGTAAACTTACTAGTAACTTATAACACTGATTGCAACAAGAGTTTCAATAGCTGACTTCTGAGATATACTTCGCTTATCACATACAAAGGAATCGATACGAGGCTCCATGCATAAAGCTCAGTTAAATACTTGTAAAAGTTTTATGAGCTTTGTGCATATAGCCTCATTTCCTTTGTATATCTGGCAGGCGAAGCATATATATAGCTTAATTTCCTTTGCATATCTGGCAGGTGAACTGTACTAACATTTTACTGACCTTGTGTGCTTTTGTAGATGTTTGATGACAACACTGGAAAACATGCTGTTAGTGTTCTTGATAATGGTGGTGGTATGTCACCTCGGGAACTTAATAACTGGGCTATTTACAGGTTGTCAAAATTCAACCGGTAAGTATTACACAGTGCATTTCATATCAATATATAACATATTCAATGTGAAACCTAAACTTTATCCAAGAAGATACACGTATGAAGGTCAATTTCTGCTAACTTTGTAGCTGCCTTTGTAAATAATTGCATAGAAGTCTATGCAATTATTTACAAAGGCAGCTACAAAGTTGGCAGAAAGTTGGCAGACCTACAAATAATTACACCTTCACATCTCCTTGTACTAGGATGTTAAACCATCTATAGGCCCCATCTCTCCACACTTCACAACTTGCAGAACCCACACCACTATTTGGGTGGGCTATGAAGTTGTTAGTGTGTGAGTGGTCTGACCCATACTTCCAGCATTGAGGTCAGCTTGCTGTTGATGTCTGTATAAGGGTTGCTAGTCAACGAAACCTTACACTAGCAATACCGCCAGCAACCTAACAGACTTTGCCAAGTGCTGGGCCATGTAGACCTAGACCTATTTTTTTTTTGGTCCTTTAAAAACCATAACTGTCTGACTCAAACCACAATCACCACTTTAACAGAATGTAGTTTAAGACCTGGGCACACAATAAACTTTTGTGCAAAACTGTGCAAACCTAACACAGTTGCTCCATGTGTTCACCCCTGTAATTTTATGTGCCACATTGCATGCAAAAGTTACAGGGGTAGACACAGTGCAACTGTGTTGTGTGCAGTGTTGGAAAAAAGTTGCAAGCAAAGTTGCATCATGTGTCCAGGTCTTAATTTATTGAGCTAATTAGATAACATTACCTAATATTCTAAAAAACTGTGTATCTCCTCCAACTACAGCAAGGTCACCAAAAGACCAGGCGATGAAGAAGAAGATGTACCTCGTTCTTTAAACAGTGATATTTCTTACTTTGGTGTGGGAGGCAAACAGGCCATCTTTTTTATTGGAAATTCTACAAGGGTATGTGAATAGAGGAAAGTAAACCACTGAAAGAGGGACTGTTTAATCATATGAAAATAACATTACTGTGCCGTGACCATGCCACTTGCACAGTCACATGAAAAACTGGTCTATTATATAAAGTGTCAGTTACTAGAGACTTCAGTAGTAGCCAAGCAGTAATACACTACGGTCGGAAGGAAACAATGCCACAGGCGACAAGTAGAACAAAAAGACATTGTTCAGAGTAATCCCCCAATTCTTTGTTTTTGTTGCTTTACCAAATCACAAGCTTCGTTCTAACCGTAGTGGATGACCCTAGCCAAGAGCATTGTAGAGCAGTTTTCATACAAGAGTGAAAGAACTGTGCTGTGCTTCGACAGTAACATGTTGTCAATAACAAGCAGTAGATTTCTGCCATCACTATGCTGTACTGTGAGTGTTCTGTTTTCACAGTCAACAAAACTGCTCCATTGTCAGTGTTTGTGAGCATTATATCTACTTTACAACCTGTACAATGTGCATGTCATTATGCCTTATATTTGCTTGTATAACAGTGTTTTCTCAGTTGTTTTATATTGTCAAATCAATATACTTTTTCTCAGATGATCACCAAAACCAAAGATTGCTCTGATGTTCATGAGTTGTGTATATCAAAAGAAGAATTTGAAAGGAGAGAGAAGAACAAAGAGTCTATTTATAGTGGGACTATAAGAAATAGAAGGGTAAGATAGCAAACTATATTCTTGATATTGATATAGTTTTAATATTTATGCAGACTGATTAATTTTGAATAAATAAAGTAAAAACAACCTTGTGTCATGCTGTGTGAGATTTCTTACTTCATCAATTCAAAAAGATGTGAACTCATCAAAATTACAAGAAGTCAATTCTGCACAGACTTTGGTTTACCTAGTTTGCATTTTGCTATGGATGCTTAAATTATTCATCATTTCTCATAAAGTACACTGATTTAACAAACAAATACAGAAAGATGAATTTCTTTGAAGATATTGGGAGTTAAGAATACTGTAGTTTATTTGATTGGATTGAGACCTTAGAGAGTAAGCTAATGCAAAGTGCAAACTACAATATCAAAGTTATTATACTTAAGGAATATAAAATGCGCGCGCATGTCTCTGTTCTGTGATATAAACACGATGGAAGATGTAGCTAGAGCAAGGCGTAGCCGAGTGTTTCTCTTGCTTTTCGAGTGCTCTACATCTTCCAGAGTGCCACAGTACAGAGACATAAGCGATCGTTTTATATTGCTATTATAAAATATTTTCGACATTTTTTGAGCAAGCCATGTCTCTGTCCTCTGATATAAACATGGAAGCCAGCCAATCAGTGCGCGCGTTATATCTCAAATATTTTATAATGTTCATTAAAGTTGGTGGTAATTTAAAAGTTATTTTGTGTTTGTTATTCTTCCAAAGCCAGGTGATGTTAGCCATGTGTCTAAAGAAGAAGAAAGTATCGGCAAGTTGATCAAAGAAGAAGTCGACAAGAAGAGTTTTACTGCAGTAGTTATAACAGGAGTTTCTGCAACACATAGTAATTACCTCAAGACTCAATTCAACCAGTGGTGCAGACAGCTAGCGTAAGTACCGGTACACACTTACCGGTTGAAGGGATGCCCATAAAAAGTGACTTTTTGATGTCCTGTTATTGATATTTTGGCATTGAAAAGTACCATTTTAGACAATTTAAGGGACTTGTCAGAAATTAGCTGGGGGGAAGGGGGTGGAAAATGGGGGAGTGTCATAACTTTTTGAGCCTGTAAAAAGGGAGGGTCATGCAAAAGTGGGCAGTGAAAAAGGGAACATTTTGCTATTTTAGGCCAAATTTCAAGAGAGGGTCATTTCCATTACCAGGGAGGATCACATCATTTTCGTCACTCAATTGAAGATCTCCACCCCACTCCCCCTGCTAATTTCTGACAAGTCACTAAGAAAACTCTAATAATCATTAGAAAAGTACTATAATTATAGCCATTTTCATTGAACCATTTCAATTTTTGGAGAGTGATTCTTTCAACTTTGTTGTAATGGAGTTCTAATTTGATATTTTTACAGACACATATATCACTATTACCTGCATGGTCCCAAGGGAAATGACGTCAATGCTGATAAATCTGATTCTAAATTTAAAAACATTGAAATCTCTGTGAGTACTAATAATGGTTAACCACATATTACTACATTGTATAGATCAAGGAGTCTTTATCTAACAAGACACAAGTCTAATAGACCCCTAATCAGCTAATGCAGTGTTGTACCCAATTCAAACCTTCTGGGATTAGAACTTTTTGTTCACTAAATTAGCATGTCAATGCTGCAAACAAAAAGTTATAATCCCACCAAGAATTGGGTACAACACTGCATTAGCCGATTTTGTCTATTGGCATGTCTTTTCCATCTTTTCAAACTACTACACTCAACTCTGCCTTTGTTCATCAAGAGTAGGGGGAATCTTTTGTGGTCTGACAAGTATCTACTCACTCACACAAAGTAGCTCAAGGGTTACTTGTTAGATAATTATCAAGGTTAATACATGTTATAGAGAGATTAAGAATCACAATTACACAAGGAACAGTTTACAAAAGAGAGGATCACTTCACCTGCTTTGTTCTTGATGTCTGGCATTGCTGTTTTCAATGCAACATTGAGTCATTTCACATTTGCCATACCTATAAACATGAAAAGTCATTCCCTCATTTGAGCACCAAATGGGCAACATCAGGCACAAAAAAGGGGGTGACACAATTCTTTCTGCCATCTGCCATTTTCCTGTTATGTAATTATTAATGTCACAAATATATGTTTCCATCTTAAAATAGACTACTATTACTAAGTATTCTGCCATGTCCATTATTCCATTTTGAGGGATTTCGCCATATTTCACTTGTTTTCTTGAGAGATCCAGACAACTGGGATTCCCTCTAAGCATTTGCTATGTACTTCCAGGTTGTTCTACATGAAAAAGGAAAACAACCCAAGATCAAAGAATTACACACAGTCGATGATGACCTCCAGACACAGTTTATTAGAACTTCAGCTTCCACATTTGAGTTTCGTGCACATGTGGAGAATGCAGGATGCATAGAGGGAATGTTACGATACCATCCATTCTTGTATGACAGAGAGACTTATCCCATGAATGAAGGCGAGGCCAAACCAGGTATGCTGCTACCTCCACCCCCTAATATATGGTCATTAAACTCATCAGAGGTCTGCCTTGGGTGTATTGCTACACATCTGTCTGGACGTATCTGTCCATGGCAACAAGGTGGCAACCCTGGCAACAAGTTGGTAGCCATGGTAACCATTCATGGTCCACCACCTAGTACCTACCACATAGAAACTATCAGTGGAAAGAATAGATGCCTACCATACTTACCAGGGAGAAGAGGGTGGGGTCAAAAGCAGTGACCAATCATTATCAATATATATATTGGATGAGTGATATGAAACATAAGGTCAAGACAAGGATCAAAGGAAATAGAATGCTTATTACAATTTTTCCATTGTGAAATCAGAGCCTCATTTTTCATTGCTTTGTGCATGATCACTAGTTTTACATTGTAGTTTGTCTTTTAATTGGCATATAACTTCCATGAAAATGAGTATTTTTGGAATCTCCTTCATATTATATTATCTACAACTGTCTGCTGGCCTTAGATCATGATCACTCAACCAGCATATTGAAAGTGGGCTATTGAGCTATAGTGCTCAAGCAAGCTATGGATCTGCAAGAATGATAAGTGAGTGTGGAGTGGTCATTACCAAGACATTCATTCTGGAGAGCATCAACTGAAAACGTTTAACATTTAATTGAGATAATTAATGCATTATTTATTCCAGTTGAAGAGGTCAATCCTGCTACAACTGATGATCCATTGGACATGATAGAAAAAGATGCTCATGGACCTAGAGGTTATAGACCTATATTTGAGTGTTACTGGAATGGTAGACTGATACCATACACTACTGTTGATTCGTAAGTAATACAAAGGCCTTATCATATGATGCAGCTGTTCTCAATACTTTTACTACAACATTGCACGCAATGCAGAGTTGTATTGCATATTACCTGTGCAACTATATCCTGCAACATTGTGCAAAACAGTTGCAGGTTCAGGGGCGGATACAGGATTATCTTCAGGAGGGGGTGCACCGTCTTCATTAGGGGGTGCACCATCATATAAACTGGAAACTGCTGAGAGGATATTTTGGAAAAATATTGAGAAAAAAGAACTCAAAGTCGTCTCAGGAGGGGGTGCGCACCCCCTGCACCCCTCCCCTAAATCCGCCCCTGAGGTTTTGGGATTGAGTTTTACTCCTATAAAAATGTCTGCAACATTGTGAACAACATGGCAGGAGCTGACACATGGTGCAACTGTGTTACGTACAATGTCTCAGGAAATGTTGCATTGGGTGTTCAGGCCTTAACTGTATCATGCAACTGTTGCAGGAGTTGGTACACGTAGTGCAACTCTTTGTTGTGCACAACATTGCAGACAAAATTACATTGTGTGTCCAGGCCTATTATTTTCCTAATAACAGGTGAACTTAATTGTTTTCGTGAGAATTTATTTATTCATTTGATTTTTTATTTTCCCAATACTTTTCTAGGCTAGAATGGTGCCAGCCTCCTAAAAAGAGAACTATAATACCACAAGAATGTTATAACAGGTATTATCAAAATACTGGAGATGTTATGTATACTGTATATAATTTTATATATATCTTATTGGTGGACTAACCAACTAATATGGCTGTGTATTTTTACAAGTCACGCTGTATTTTGGCAAACCTTTAGGCAAGCCAAATGCAAGTGACAAGTAAAAATTCACAGTTGTATTCCCTGGTTAATTGACCAATAACTTATTTATTATACAATTCTGCAAAAACCAATACAAATGATATTGTTTCTATTGCCACTTTTGACTTTGATTAGCACGTGGCTTAATTGTACCGGGAAGCCATTCAAATGTTACTAACCTAATACGGTTTCATATTTTTGGCGTTCTTTTACATATTACATGCGTTCTTTTGAGAATTGTATAATAAAAGCTTATTAATTATAGCTGGCTGCTGTGATTATATCAAAGGGCAGAGACATGCTCACACAAATACATCAAAAACAATTGAATCAAATTAAAAGAAAATGACCTAATAACTATGGTTCAAAATGAGGTATCATGATTGATCAGTGGATGGACAACGTGGATAAAATAATATCGTTGAATTGGGTTTAAATTGTTTGTAGGTTTTCTGGTGTTCTGTGGACAAACGATGCCTTTCAAGTCAGTACCAACAAACTAACATTTATGGATCTTGAGGTGAAATTAAAAGACAAGGGAACAACATTCAACAGAGTAGTGACAGGACAGGTAAACAATCTTCCCAAAACTTGTCAAGGTTTTTGTCAACTGCTGGTCCCACAAGCTACTTTCATTGGACAATGATACATTAGAGCAGATTTCGTATGAGTGTGAAAAACTACGGCACAGCATGGACACGGCATGGAACCTCACCTGCTGATTTCTTAACAAATTTACAAAGACATTGGCAGGTGAGGTTCCGTGCCGTGTCTGTGTTGCGCCATAACTGTGCCGTAGTTTTTCACACTCATACGAAATCTGCACTACCCTGTAGTGAGGCATAATATACCCATCCCATGATCCATAGTTACTGTTGCTACATTGGAAAAGCCAACACTTTTTAATAAGAAAGCACTTTAGGGAGGCATCATGGTCAAGTGGTCAGAGTGTTGGTCTGGTCATTAGCTGAGGCTGAATTTGTTCTGGTCAACCCATAGTTCAAATACAGTTTCTTGATCATGCTTGTAAATAGCCAACTGGTTTGCCTCCTTGTAAGGATTCTTAATTGAGGGCCAATATATAAGCTACTAGGTCACCGGTAACAATGTTTATACCCTTATTAAATAAAGAACTTTTTGTTTGTTTTTGTTTTCACTTTTAATGTTCAGCACTAAAAATTGTATGCATCTGGGAAAATATTAAAAAAATAACAATAAGTTTTTACAACATCCAGAAATTGAGAGATAAATGTGATTTTGTTTGTTGAACCTGCTTGCTATATTATATTCCTATGGGAAAAATGTGAAGCTCTAATTGGTGGAACTACTGTTGATGGGATTGGTCTATTCCTTTCAAGTACTTGATTAGCAAGCTAGTGTTGGCTACTTCAAATTTTGAGCTCCTCACTGGGGAACAAGTGCATTTTTCTGTGATAACCATCTGTTAATAAAAACATTTTTCAGTTGAGAGTAAGTAATGAGCTTTCCTACCCTTGCATGACATTTTAAATTTTTGTAGGGCAAGCTGTTGCACACCACCAAACATTTCTTTAGAAATAGCACCAACTTCGGCCGCCCATAACTTTGGTGGTATTCATTGAAACTAATTCAAAATTTCAAGTTTTGCTAACTATGGTGTGCTCTTTTCAAGTATTATATTTTTGTTTCTGTTTGATTAAAATATAACATCATGCATTGGATGGGAAAAGCTCATTACTCAGCCACCAACTGAGTGATTCACCAAAGGGTTTTAGTATCACATCGTATTAACAATGTTCTTGTTAATTGACTGATTATAAAGGCTAAACATGTAGTATGTGATTCATCCTCTACACATTTCCGTGTGTTGTTAAAGGTATTTACATTTTTAACTTAAATTAGTACATCAATGAAAGTAATGTCAAAAAGGTAACTTGGGATGTTTTCCATTTAGTAGAACCAACCAGCCAGAATGACCAGTTCTTAATGGTATATATGTCAGTTCTTAGTATTAGCCAGAACCAGTCTAAGAATTGGGGTATGCCATTTTAAGAGCAATCTCATTCTGGCTATACTGGTTTTAAATGTTTGCTATGCTTTATGCCATACCTCAACCTATATAAGTCATTCAATTTATCACAGGGGCGTATCCAGGGGGGTCCCAGGGTGCCCGTGACCCCCCTTTGAAAACAAAAAGATGATAGAAATAAAAGAATCTGACTGGAGAAAGATTGAAAAATTGGAAGTGTGACCCCCCTTTGGTGGAAAATGGAAAGTGTGACCCCCCCCCCCCCCCCCCCCCCTTTGAAATATTCTGGATACGCCCCTGCATCAGGAACTGCAAGTTTTGGTGGTAGTTGGCAAATGCTCTATTGCTTTACTTCATGTTTTAAGTGGTCTAGCAAGCAAACTAAGTATTTACAATAAAATAATGGTTTTCAATCTTGACTTGACCATAAATCTTTTCATGCATCGCAGGAGGCAAGAGTGCAAATATCAAAAGCATTCCAGGACTGGATAAAAGAATGTCATGAAAACCACGACAAACAGGTACAATCTGATTTTAGAATTTCAGTCAGTCAGTCAGTCAATCAGTCATTCAATCAGTCAGTCAGTCAGTCAGTCAGTCAGTCAGTCAGTCAGTCAGTCAGTCAGTCAGTCAGTCAGTCAGTCAGTCATTCAGTCATTCAGTCAGTTTTCAGTCATTCAGTCATCCATCCATCCATCCATCCATCCATCCATCCATCCATCCATCCATCCATCCATCCATCCATCCATCCATCCATCCATCCATCCATCCATCCATCCATCCATCCATCCATTCATTCATTCATTCATACATTCATACATTCATTCATTCATTTACTTATTTGTCTACCCATCCTTTCATTTATCCATTCTCCCTTCCTTTCATTCATTCATCTTTTTATTGATTCAAATGTCATTGTTATAAATTTTCTCTTTTCTTTTGAAAAGATAAAGTTTTCTGGCTTCCAAGGTCAAGTTAAGAGACCAGAACTACCCCAGAAGAGAAACCATAGTCCATGGTCTGTGTTTCATGCTATCGAGTGGGATGGCAAAGTATTTAAAGCAGGACAGCTGGTAAATACTAGTTTATAACTTTGTGCTTATGATTGTGAATTTGCTAGGTAAAAAATTAGCCATAGACTTCCTGGTCTCAGTTACGTTGTTCAAAAGCAGGTTACATGTATGTGCTAATCCAGGGTAAAAATCCAAAGTTTTCTTTTGATTTATCCTTGGGTCAGCACTAATTCAATTTCAAGCTACTGAGCCATGAGTACATCAGAAGCTCTGATTAACAAATGAGCTACTGGGGCTCCTGTGGTTAGGAAGGAGGAATGATTCCCAAGGAACTGCAGTGTACTGTACATGTTGCGTAGTTGAATGAAATAATTTTAATTATCGTTTCATTCTGTTTTAGATAAGAACCACTAGAACAATCCCTCATCTTTGTGGTACAGTAAAAAGGTTTCTTTTGTTTGGTGATCATGAAGGAGATGTCTTTGCAACTGGTGGTGAGATGGAGATTATACAGGTCTGTGATAATGCAAGATGTATTGTGGTTTGAAGATGTAAAGGAATCCCTTCACCCCTTACAAATTCTGAAAAATGGACATAAGAGATATGAAGACTTTGCACAAAGTCTTCCCTAATACTAACCCTAAACCTAACCCCAAAGCAGTTGAAAGCTTATAATTTCTACAGTCTTCCTTAACACTTTCCCTAAACCTAATCCTAAGTTATTTAAAACATTCTATACCATTAACCACAAAAGATAACATGTGCAAAGACTAAGAATGAAGAAAACTAACCTTCAAGGTTTTAGTGACACTCTTGCTGCCTGACTATTATTGAACCCCCCTGTATAATATGTACTTATGACAGAGTAGGAGGGCCAGATGGGAAATATTTGGTTTGAGGTCATGCCAGTATAGACTGAGCACAGTGAGGTCCGTACATAATGAACTAGAGCGAAATATTTTTCTTTCCAGCCCGACCTAACTCAGTCAATAAGCATTTTATTATATGACATTTTGGACCTTTTTATTTCTACTTTGGGTGCATGCACAGGTCTGCGCATGAAAACAGGTTTTTCTGGACCACTTTCAAAAATCTGTATGGATAGGGAGTGCATGTGGGGCCAAATATAGGTCATGTGATAATGTAATTTCTGGTATTTGTTTGACAGGAACCAGTAGCATTATATGGAGAAACCAAAGTCTTCCCATTAGCTAAACTAGACAGGGCTTTAACAACTGCCCAAGTGAAAAGATTTGTAGAAGAAGAGGAATGTAAACTACCAAGTCGTGTTACTGTGGCTTGGCCTGAAGGGAATAAACTTGAAAATAATTCTAAAATACCTGCTGGCACAACTATTGGTATGCAATACATACAGTGCATTTTAAAGGTGCTGTTACACGATGTAATGCTTTCTGCAACTTGTCTTAGCAATGGCATTGCAAAACAAGATGCACTAGCCATTGCAGGGGTGTTACATGAAGCAATGCCAAAAAACGTTGCTGCTGCATCATTTTCTAGCAATGATATTTTGCAATGAAGGGTACTATATTATATGCTGCAATTTATTGTTCATGCAACTTGTTTTGTAACACTGTTTCGAGACAAGTGTGCAGAAAAATTGCACCATGTAATGGCACCTCAAAACTTTAAATTTATTGACCATACCCAAACAAAATGTTCTGTGTTTATTTAGTCTTGTTGTGGACAGAGATTTGATTGCAGATGGCCTACAACAAAGAGGGCTTATTGAGCATTCATTTGATATTTGGCCACACAGAGAAGTCCATAGATATGTCAATCATTATGTCATTTTCTTTCAATTGAAGGACTTTGCCTTGATTTGACCAGTTAAATTTTGTTTTTTTCAGGTGCAATGAAGGTTGATATCATCAATGGTAAAGGTGAACCCATCAACAAGCTACCAGGTGACAGAAGAAAACTGCTTGTAGAATTAAAGGTTATTTGGCATGGTAAGAAAACACCTTTACTCCAATTAAGTATACTGTGGGTATACTGTCTTATATGAGCAATCTCATATACAGTGCAACCCAGCCTTATTAACACCTGGTTAATACGGGTACTCTGTCTTCTCTCCTTGGTGTTCATATTAGCCGAGTTTCACTGTATTGTATTTCCATAAAATATCCACGCTCCATCTTGGAGGAAATTTACAAAAAGACACCCTCCCTAAGTTTTGTTTTAATATGTTTTTCTGCAATCCCTTTCCTCATGTAAATTTCTGATTCTCTCATTGGTGAGGCATGGATATTTCCTGCACCCAAGTAATTATTAGATGCCTGCCATTTACCATTGATTATCTAACTAATACGGAATGCTTTTATGAAGCCATTCATTTTTTTTACTTATTAAGCTTCAGAAAAAGAAGGAGATAAAGTCATTACCAACCTTGTGTGTCAACATGGAGGCAAGAACTGGCCATATTGGTTCCGCAAAATGGGTAAGACTGCACATAACAAGACTTGCATGGCTTTAATTTATTCTATCTGTAGAAATTTTAAGACTGGTCTCTCAGGTACCTTATTATATAGAGCATGAATGAGGTGGCTGTACTTGTAGACTTGTACAAATGCTTCCAAGGTTGTTGGCCAACAAATAATGCACTTTGGTAGCTCAACCAAAAAGGACAAAAAGGCAAAGGCTAATGTTTTACTTCGAAATTGCGGGGAGTGGTTACCCAGTCTCCCGAGCCAGAGGCTCATGTATCAAGCGTTTGAAGGTGCACCCTCTACCCCCTCTCTCCATCAGTGCTCCGTTTTAAGGGTATTTTAAAGCTAATTAAAGATACACGGAAAGGAAAGAAGTCAAAACAAGGATGTGAAGTCACTGGGGATCGAACTCGGGACCTCTCGCACCGAAGGCTGCGCACTAACCAACTTTGCCATCCTTGGATGTGTTCTGTTGTTCAGTTACCACCACACTGTAACACAATTTATTATTGTCTATTTGAATTGAAAACCAACAACTGCCAACAATAGAGTGATTTAGCAAACAAGACACAACATAAAAACAGAATGTGAGATGACAAATGTATCACATTCATTCATTATATGACTACCATGACGATGTAACAATGCAGTGTTCAGAAAGCCATTTCCCTTGTTTTCATGTATTCTTCTTAACATTCATTTGGTGATGTCGCTGGTCAATTTTGAACAAAATTCAACAGTGCACACCACATCTTGTTTCACGTCACCTGGTTTTTGCTAAATCACTCTTACTAATGTTGAGGCCAACAATGTTGAATGTTGCTGGGAATGTTTGAATAAGGACTGGCTCCTGAAAGCCATTAGCACCAAAAGGGTGGATCCAGGATTATCTTCAGGAGGGGGTGCACTGTCTTCAGGAGGGGGGTGCACCATCATATAAATTGGAAACTGCCAAGAAGTTATTTTGGAAACATTTTGAGAAAAAAAGACTCAAAGTCATCTCAAGAGGGGGTGCAAACACCCTGCATCCCTCCACTAAATCCACCCCTGATACTAGGATTAAAATAAAGGTTTTTTTTAAGAGTTAGTTCTGGATTAGCACTAACAGGCCCTCAGGAACACAGGCCAGGTCTTTAGAAATAATTTCTATTTATTTGAATCTATTCAATAAATTTCTAATTTATTTGAATCTATTCTTCCAGAAAATACCACCCAGCTTGGTCCCCATACACTGTCATTGCAAGTTATTGTGAGTGAAAGTTCAACAGTACCAGTAATGAAAGGCCTTCCATCTCATCGCATTAAATTCACTGTTACTGGTAAGTAGCAAAAGTTATACTTGGAGATCAAATGAACGATGTGGAACTATTTTTAGGGCCCGTCTCTCTACATTTCACAACTTGCATCGAAGGGACGTTAAAGAACCCACACCACTATTCGGGAAGAGTAGGCCATGAAGTTGCTGGTGTGTGTGGTCTGTCCTACTACACTACAGGGTCCACAGTAATTGATGAAAGCTGTTGTGGTGTGAATGAATGAATGAATGAATGAATGAATAAACTTTATTTAAAGAGGGTAACACGTGACAGCTTTCACCAATGACCCTGTGGCCCTCCCATCAAATGAACACCACAAACCCATGTAGGGGGTGAGGGGATATGTCTGTGCCAGTTCCCATCTCATATATTTTTATTCATTGCTTTTCAGAAGCGAATCCTGACAAGTTCTCATTTGGTATGCTTGACAACCCACTACGTGTAGGAGTGCCCTTTCAAGTAAGCAGTCAGTATTGCTGCTTTTCACGAAGAAGTTACAGTAACTGTTAATTTTATTTTAATTTTTATCAGATTCCTCTAAATCTGTTTGATGAGTTCAATAATCCATCCAAGTTTACTGAAGAGGTTTCACCTGTTCTGAATGCAAGGTTTGTGTGTGCTACATGTAGCTCTGTATTGCATTGCATTCACTTCCTATGGCTTTGCATTGTGTTGTATCATGTTGCATTGCATTATGTTGTGTTGTGTTGCATTGTGTTGTGTTGCATTGCATTGTATTGTGTTGGTTGCATTGTGTTGTGTTGCACTGTGTTGTGTTGCATTGTGTTGTGTTGCACTGTGTTGTGTTGCATTGCATTGTGCTGAATTGAATTGTGTTGCATTGTGTTGTGGTGTATTGCATTGTATTGTGTTGTGTTGCATTGTGTTACGTTGCATTGAATTGTGTTGTGTTGTATACATTTATCTCTATCACTGGATGATCTGTTCCAACTCTAAATTTTTGTATAGGATTAAATTAGAAATGTGACTAATTTGTTCTTATTACATTTTGTTTCTTGTCTAGTGGTCTTGAGTTAAGTTTCAGTGGGCTTTCATCAAAGGGGAATTGCCTGATTATTAAGAATGTGGTTGCTGTGGGAACAATTCCAACACATACTGGCAAGGTAATCAGTTTATGTATTGATCTTCATCGTAGCATACTGTTTTAGCATCATTTATCTAATATAATTATTATTAATATCGTTTTGTTTTCACAGGATTTTAATCTCAAGGTCACACTACCTGGTTTAGAGGAAGACACTCAAAGCTTGAAGATGAGGCTTCTACCAGGTAATAATATATTCATATTAATATTTTAATAATATCTTAATAATATCCTACTTGTCATTGTCGCCCAATTGTTTCTCTCTCTCTCTCTCTCTCTCTCTCTCTCTCTCTCTCTCTATCTCTCTCTCTCTGGGTTCTCCATTTTTTTCTTCCCAGCAAAAGTCAACATGTGAGTTGAGTGTTGTATATAAGGGACCAGTCATTATTTACAGGGAGGGGGGGCTGGTGGAAATATGGGGGGGGCATCATTTTCATGCACACACTGCATTATTGTTATAAGAGAATGTATGTGGAAAGGGGGGTGGGGCCATCAAAAATTGTGCATCACATTTCTCATTTCCACCAGCCCCCCCCCCCCCCCCCTCCCTGTAAATAATGAATGGTATATATTGAATGTAGTGGTAGCGAGTGTGAATGAGTCTCGGAAATATTAACAGTAATGCTACTCTAAAGTGCAAATTTTGAGCATCATGGTCTTTCAAGCAGGTCATGCCTTCAAGCCCCAAGTTAACTAACACTCAGTGACATTCAGGGTCTTTAAATGACTGATGAGTATGCATTGCCTTAAGATTTGTAATTACATTTACAAATGGTAAGAAGATCTTCACATCTTCTTGGATGACAGACTGGTCAGAAATTAGTGGGGAGGCGGGGCTGGAAAATTGTGGAGCAGCCTATTGAAGGATGGATCTAATGGTTAACTTTATATTAACATTGCTCATCAATTATTCTTAGGTCCCCCAGATAAATTAGTGGTATTACCACCATCACAGGAGATTACTATAGAGAATGGTGATCCATTAGACATCCATGTACAAGTACAGGACAAGGCTGGTAACATTACTAGCAGTCCCAAGAATGTTGTCTGCAAGGTAAAACATAATGAGAGCATCAATGTTTGCAAAAGGGAATAGACCCTTACAGATACACCTCTTGCTTCACTTTGGCGTGCAGCTAAACATTGGCATAGTTAGGTGATTCTTATGTTTTACTGAGCCAAAGGGAGGCAAATTAAAGGGTGTATCTGCATTATTAGCCTTACGCAAACTTAAGGGTCTATGAAGATGACCAAGTTGAAGTCTTTCAGTGGAGACAGAGAAGGTATTGGCATGATATGCTTTTTCTGGAAAGAAAAACCACTCTGGCAATATTTGTAGTATGTCTAGTTGGTTGATGACCTTTAATATTCTTTGTAATTTGTTTTTCAGCTAAGTGGCCATCCAAATCTTCCTTCATACTCTGCTGACTGTAGCACTTCTGGAAAATGTGTACTCAAAGGCCCAAACCTCTCTCTTCAACTCTCCAACAACAAAGCCATCAAACTGAAAGCAAGAATTGAACTCATGCAGAATAAAGATGTCGTGCCAGTTGAAAAAACTGTTATTGTAACACCAAGTAGAAAGGCGGGTCACATACAAATCTTCCATCAACCACCAGGGGCAAACCAGAGAATTAAGCTAGAAGATGGACAAGATTTACATTGCGTAGCTGGACAAACAATCTCTGGGTTGAGTAAGTGCTATCTAAGTTCATTACTATTTGGTGATGGGATATCTTCTGGGCTGGCTGCAGAGTGACAGGGTTAGATGGTACATACTGACAAACCAACTGACTTTCCTATTGACTAACTATCCAGTTGAATGGCTGGCTGTAAGGCTGCAGGCTGGCTGACTGGCTGGCTGGCTGGCTGGCTGACTGACTGGCTGGCTGACTGGCTGAATGGCTAGCTGGCTGACTGGCTGGCTAGCTGACTGACTGGCTGACTGACTGGCTGGCTGGCTGAATGGCTGGCTGGCTGAATGGCTAGCTGGCTGACTCGCTGTCTGGCTGACTGGCTGGCTAGCTGACTGGCTGGCTAGCTGACTGGCTGGCTAGCTGACTGGTTGGCTGGCTGGCTGGCTGACTGGCTGGCTGGCTGGCTGGCTAGCTGGCTGGCTAGCTGGCTGACTGGATGGCTAGCTGATTGACTGACTGATCAAGTGAATGTCTGGCAGACTGACTTATTGACTAAAATTTGTAATTTTTGCTATTTAAAACAGGTATTAAGATTCTAGATGAAGGAAACAGAGAGCTGACAATTGATCAGAATTTGATTAACAGACTAAAAGTAAGTAAATACGCTAGTGACAGTAACTAGTAGTAATAGCCAATAAAGCAAAATATAAACATTATGCCAGCAAAAATCTGCCTATTCATTTGCTACTGTGGTTTCTTTTTGATAATGATGACAAGTATATTTTCATTACTAGGTTAATTGGGTTCAAAAGGTTTCTAAGGATATGCTGAAAAATGGCCAGTTACCAGATGTGAAAGTATGTATAGTTATTAATTTATCCCTCCCTCCCTCCCTCCCTCCCTCCCTCCCTCCCAAGGTTCCTTCCTTTCTCCCTCCCTTCCTTCCTTCCTTCCCTCCCTCCCTCCCTCCCTCCCTCCTTCCTTTCTTTCTTTCTTCCTTCCTTTCTTTCTTTCTTTCTTTCTTTCTTTCTTTCTTTCTTTCTTTCTTTCTTTCTTTCTTTCTTTCTTTCTTTCTTTCTTTCTTTCTTTCTTTCTTTCTTTCTTTCTTTCTTCTTTCTTTCTTTCTTTCTTTCTTTCTTTCTTTCTTTCTTTCTTTCTTTCTTTCTTTCTTTCTTTCTTTCTTTCTTTCTTTCTTTCTTTCTTTCTTTCTTTCTTTCTTTCTTTCTTTCTTTCTTTCTTTCTTTCTTTCTTTCTTTCTTCTTTCTTTCTTTCTTTCTTTCTTTCTTTCTTTCTTTCTTTCTTTCTTTCTTTCTTTCTTTCTTTCTTTCTTTCTTTCTTTCTAAAAAATTATTTACCAACGAGCCTACCAACGAGCCTACCACTCAAACTTTGATGATTAATGGCTATCCTAGTGAGTCTTGTAAATAGGACAATAACATGACTTTTGGAGGGCATATTGTTTATTTGTGGCCCGAGTAGCTTCATTTGCACCCGAGCGCAGCAAGCCTAGTATATTGATGATAATAAATATTCTTGTGTGTCACATTCCATCTTGTGAGATAATAACTGTAATATATTGTTTCAGGCACCTACTGCTTTAACAGAGACAAAGTATTGTCAGATCAATATGATAGGAACTGTTGGACTGGACTTCTCATTCACTATAAAGTTAGTATTTAAAGGAAATTTGTACATTATACCAATTAGGTAAATTAAGTTTGACAAAACAACAGCAACAACAACAACAACGACATTACCTGAATCAGTTTAGTATACCAAATTTGTTATTTGGCTCAACATTTTCAGAATAAGTTGATTACTTCCAAGATACATTATACATCACTTGCCATGTACAAAGTAATAATTAAAAAGATAATTTAGGCTATATGCATAAAGCTCAGTCATTTGTAATAAGACTCTAGCTTTATTTTCAGCTTAATGCATATAGCCTTGTTCTAATTCCTTTGTACATAGCACATGAAGCATATCTTGGAACTTGATTATTCAGTACTACAGTTTTATCTGGATCAACAACATTTATAAGTTCAACTAGGTCTTTCACATAATGTGATGTAGCAGTATCTTGCTGCTCCAAAGTCCACATTTAAACTTCACAGTGATAATGTATTGGATTTAGCCCATCAGTGGAGTGGCATGTGAAACAGGCAAATCTTTAATGTCATTGTCTCAGTAAGATTAAGTAATAAGTAATTTGGGGAGCAAGGGTGGCCGAGTGGTTAGACTGCTTGCCTCTCACCGCTGTGGTCCCTGGTTCGATTCCCGGACGGGGCACTTCATGTGAGTTGAGTTTGTTAGTTCGTTCTCTCCCTTGCTTCAAGGGTTTTTTCCGGGTCCTCCAGTTTTCCTCCCTCCATCAAAAACGAACTGGTGAGTCGAGTGATTATTTGCAAAATATTTAAGGTAGAGGTAGTGAGTGTGAGAGTATAGTGTCCCCCAATTAGTGCGCAAGCACTATAAGACTAGGACACTTAAATAAACAGTTATTTATTTATTTTTTTTCTTTAAGTAAATAATTGTTCCATATTTCAGACCAATACCAGATGAGCCTCACATGTTGAAGTGTACCTGCTCAAACCCAAAACTAAGATTTGGTGAACCTTTGAATGCTGAGGTTATAGTGTCAGTTACAGACAAACATGGCAATAAGATTACTAAGGTTCAATTATAATTTAATTTGTCATTTAATCATTAATTTATCCATCCATTCATTCATTTATTTGTTCATTCATTTTTGGGGGTTTACCTTACACATGTGACAGGGAATCATTGTAAAACATTTATATTTTTGCCATCATTCATCTATTCATCCATTCATCCATTCATCCATTCATCCATCCATCCATCCATCCATCCATCCATCCATCCATCCATCCATCCATTCATTTATTTGTTCATTCATTCATTCAGCGCATTTCAAAATACCTATAATTGATATTTGCACTTTAAAAATGAATAAATTATTATTATTTAATTATTATTATTATTATTCATTAACCCATTCATTCATCCATTCATCCATTCATCCATCCATCCATCCATCCATTCATCCATTCATTCATTCATTTTTCCTTTAAACCATCTACAAATAACAGGAAATTATAATTGATTATATTTCACCATATTTTTGTTTTGCCTTCAGCTGCCATCTGGTTCTCTAAAACTGTTCCACGTCTCTGCATCTGGTCTCAAAGAGAAAGAAGTAGGAATAGGTGTGTCCCAGGTAAAGTAACTATCATACTCTTTGGTGGATTTAATTTGTGTAGGAACAGCTGGCCTTAGTTAAAATATTGAGATGTAGTCATTACTAAATATTGCTATTTCTGTTTTATATAGAACACTGTTAATAAGTTAAAGCATTCTCCTCTATCTTAGAATGGTTCCATAGTCATAAAGAACATCCAATTTGAGAAAGGACCACTTGGTGCTAAAGAGCTAACCATCACTTGGGAGAAACTTAAATGCTACCTTAGACTTGAGGTGAGAGATTAGATTTGACTGTTTTGGATGTAGAAGGGCTCACCTCTTGCAGAGAACCATCGCTGTTATCATATGATGCTGAAAAAGCTGTACTATTTTCATATTAAAGTAATGATAATTATGAGTTGAATTCATCTCATATTTTGCTATCTCTCCATAAGATTGCATTTATATTGTCTGTTTGTGTTTCAGGTTGTTGCTGGTCCTCCAGCTAAACTAGCATTAGTAAACCTTGACACCACTGAGGTAATCAGGTCTTATATTATATTAATGAAGTGATATTATCCAATAAGGATGGCAAAATATATGTTTGCATTGCTTAAGGCACCATTACACGTGCAATTAATTTGTCCGCAACTGGTCTTGAAGGATGTGACACAAGTGACAGGAACCATTACAGAGGGTGTTACACAATGCAACACTGAAAAAAATTGCTGTGATGATTGTAGAATCCTGTCGCACTATGTTTTTGCATAATGCAAGACATGCTACATGCTGCAAGAGCTCATGCAACTTGTTTGCAACACCATTGCAAGACTAATTGCAGAGAAAATTGCGCTGTGTAACAGCACCTTTATTTATTAAATAATGTGTTCATGTGCACACACATTATTGCATGGTGTACTTGTTACTTTTTCTACTTTGCTGCTCCAAAACAAGAGGATTGATCAATAATTGATCAATAAAATAATTATTATTTCATGCTTTTAGTTTCTGCCTTGTTGCTTAATTGATTTCTTTTTGTTTTTCCTCTAGCCATTATCAGTATTCAACAACACTTCTCTACCTGTTCCTCTGTGTGTCCAACTTTGTGATGAGATGGGAAATGCCTCACCTGAAGCTGATGTTAAAGTTGTCCTCCTTACTGACAAAGGAATCAAGGTAGAGATCAACTTTGATTGACATAAAGATCATCATTGACAACAACTACCGTCAACTCTCACTTTACAGACATCTCACAAATGCAGACACCCCTGTATTATGGACAGCAATCAATCTTTCAGTTTCAGTTTAGTTTCAATTTACCAGCCCCAGACATTCCAAAAACTACAACGACTGATGCCATTGTGGACAACCAAATTCTCTATGATGATTGTCAATGGACAATTCAAGTCAATTACATAATTTTTATCCTACTCTGTAATAAGCACTCAGCTGTATTTTGTTACTATCAACAGCTAAATCCAGTCATTACTCAACTGAAAACCAATGGAAAAGGACAAGCTTTCTTTGGAACACCACTAATTTCTGCTTCAAGGTACAATGTTGATTGTATTTATATTTGTTGATGCAAATGGTCAGGGAAAAAAAGACTCTTTATTTAAGGAGGATATGACAGGTAAAGCAAAGCTTTTTTCCAACCTGGTCCTCAAATCCTGAAATAAATACACACTGCTAATCAGTAAAGAAAACACAAAGTGAAGGAAAGGAAGGAAACTTAAAAAAATCAGGTACAAAGATTGAAATTTGCCAACATCCATCATGTACAGGCATGGATACATTTCAGACTTTTCTATACAGTGTTGAAGGCTTTTTGGACAAATGTAATATTCAATACAGTTGTACACAGAATCATTAGTCAATGTTCCTATATTTTATTGTAATTGTTAAGAAGTAGACACTAGTTCTTTCAATAGGGTAAGGTGGTATAGCATTAGTTATTCTATATACTGACAGACTGATTCTGTTTTCTTTCTTTTCAGGGGTGTTTATGGGATTCGCTTCAAGGCCTTATGTCCACCAAGGTCAACCTTAGAGGCGCCTACTATAAGTGTTAGGTGAGGCACGTCAATTGAAGGGTTCAATGTGAAAACAGCCTAAGTGACTTTTTGATGATATTTTTTCAATGGTATAAAATGGTATAATAATTAACTTTCCTATGCTGGAATAATTAATCTCAGGACGTCCATGAAAAAGTCACTTAGGTCATTTTCACAGCGAACCCTTCAATTGCTTCTTGAATTTATCTAATGATAATATTAACAATGATGATGATGATGATGTTATGATGTTTATTATTATTTGATGGTGGTAGTGGTGAAGACCCAGGGATGGGTGGGGTGGGGTGGGGTGGGGTGGGGGCTACTCAGGCACCAGGATGATTGAAATGATAAACCCAAAAACGGCCAATGAGGCTAACACCACACCCCAATGAAAATGCCAACTACCCACAATGCAACCCTAAAACTGCTGTTTTTTCCTCTTCATAATGAAGGCAACATTAATTCTTATCATCAAGGATCAAGGCTACTAAGAGCTCCACTCCTCATCACCCTTATGCTCCCCCCCCCCCCAACTGGTGGTTAAGGTTACAGGAACTAAATGATGGAGATAAATATTAATGTCTTTTATTTTTGACAGGGTTCAACCAGATCCATCCAAACCGGTACTACTGGATGTTACATTTGATAGTCAAGCTGTTTGCCAAGTTGGGGAATTATTACCAGGTAAATGATAAATAAATATTGTAATAAATTCTAGTTAGTTAGTTAGTTAGTTAGTTAGTTAGTGAGTGAGTGAGTGAGTGAGTGAGTGAGTGAGTGAGTGAGTGAGTGAGTGAGTCTAGTGTTCTCTTGTTCATTTGTTAGTTAGTTAGTCTGTCTATTTGTTTGCTGTTTGTTTGTCTGTTCATTTGTTTGTCTGTTTGTCTGTCTGTTTGTTGTTTGTTTATTTAACCCATCTTTGTGAGGAAAGATGATTCTAGTGATAATGATCCTTCATGATTATAATGGTGTTGATACTTTATACTTTAAACCTAATTTTACAAATACTCCTTGGAAAATAAGGAAAAACTGCACATTGATAATGCTTAGAAAATCAAGACTATAGATGTATTGTTCTTTCTTCTATTGTTACAGTGGTAACAGCCCATGTTATTGCTGAAGATGAAACAGTTCTTAAATCAGCAAGTGCTAAAGACCTAGTGCTCAAGATATGGCATACAAAAGATGGACCACCTTCAGAGAAACCTCCACCAAGAGTAAGTATAATATCACAGTAGATTTCGTATGAGTGTGAAATGGACCGTGCCATGCCATGACCACGTCAGTGCCGTGATGTCTATAAAAACATTTGAAATGCTGCCATAACCATGCTGTGACCGTGCTGTGCTGTTTTCACAGTCATTCAAAAACTGACAACTACTATAGAATACAATTACTTGTCATGGGTAAAACGATCCCCTTGGATTAGTGCTAACCTGCTTAACAACTGATCCCGGGGCATTAAGAGGGATCAGGTTAATTAATTATCTGTAATTTTATAGCAGCTTAGTTTTTTAATTCTAACAGTCACAATACTCCGTTGTTCTATCCATAACAGGCTACCACACTTTACCCTTCAAGAAAGGCACCAGGAGACCAGGAAGGCATCTTTACATTCAGGTACAGTTTAGGTGATTGCCAAATGATGATGATGATGATGATGATGATGATGATGATGATGATGATGATGATGATGATTAGATTCTGGTGCAGTAAAGTTGATTGTCAAATCATGATGATGATTATGATTGTGATGATGATGATGATTATGATTAGATTCAGGTGCTGTAAAGTGGATTGTCAAATAATGATTATGATTGTGATGATGATGATGATGATTAGATTCAGGTGCAGTAAAGTTGATTGTCAAATAATGATGATGATATATGATTGTGATGATGATTATTATTAGATTCAGGTGCTGTAAAGTTGATTGTCAAGTGATAATGATGACAATTGTGATGGTGATTAACAATGATGATGATGATTAGGTTCAGGTGCTGTAAAGTTGATTGTCAAGTGATAATGATGATGATTGTGATGGTGATTAACAATGATGATGATGATGATGATTAGATTCTGGTGCAGTAAAGTTGAGTGCCAAATGATGATGATGATATATGATTGTGATGATGATGAATGATGATGATGATGAATGATGATGATGATGATGATGGCTATAGTGCATTTGTTGGTCTTCCTATTTACTTGGTGATTTGTCTACAGAGATCTAAAAGTCCCAGATGTATCTGGACCTCATTGTATGGTTGTTCAGTATGGTCCTGGAGGATCTTTGTGCCTTACAAGTAAAATGGTAATTACTGATGAATCATCATCATCATAATAAACTTTCTTTACAGAGAGTAACACAACAGTTACAGTAATTGCAATATATTTGTACTAATAACCCAGTGGCCCTAGAATTGCCCAACTCTCTTGATCTCTTTCTGCACTCTTCTCTGCACTTTCGAATAGAACACAGAAAGTTGTTTTATAATAGTTTTAATTACTATCTAGCCTTAAAAAACTCATTAATAATTCATGGCAAACACAATGAAAATCGCCACCATGACGAATGTCTTTATATCTGATAAAGATTCGGCCTAATTTACATCAACTTTAACCTCGATTTTCTCCAAGATAAATGAAGATATTTTTGAATTTCTTTTAGAGAACAACTCTAATATGTGTTGGAGTTTTTTAAGCCGTATGAAGAACTCGAGATCGTGTTTTATCGGTATAAAGATCCTTGCCTACGGCTCGGATCTTTATATCCGATAAAACACTCTCTCTCGTTCTTTATACTATACATATTAGATGTTTACTATGCCTCATGTATATTTTATGGTTCCAGATAACCTTTACAGCAGAGGCAGGCCCTCCAGTCAGACTAGACCCAGAGGCTGTGCCTCCGACACCAACTGTGTCAAACACTAGTAGACTAACAAGTAGATGTCTTGTCAGGACACTAAAGCTTCATCTCAAAGTAAGATATTTCATACATCTAGTGTAGAGATAGTGAGTGTGATTGCCAGCAGATTATTATTATTATTATGAGGTTCCACAATTTGGAATTAATTTTTTCATGCAATTTTTCAGAGTATGAGAATTACTCATATTCTTTAGAAACCAAGGAATATTCTTCTGTTGCTCATTTCTCAATCCCAAAGAAAATACTTTCAGGAACATTTTCTGTTAGAATGTCTTCCAGGAGTCAGTTGTACAAAGCCTAGTACAAAACCTACAAAATTCCCAATTCTTTTCCCAGGATAAATTTGACAATGATGCTGGTGAAAATCTTCAAGGCAAAGTCATAATCAGAGTCTTAAGTCCTATTGAAGGCATTGATGAAATACCCACACTGGCAAATGCATCTCGTCACAACACCATTGAAGTGCCACTTGTTAAAGGAATGGCAACTGTTCAGAGCTTGTATATCCAAGAGAATACTAATGGCAAGGATGGACAGGAGTATGTATTAAACTTTCAAGCTTTATTATCAGCAAAGTCCGTACCACATCCTGTTCCTCCCTTCACTCTGGCTTTTCTCTTCTATAATGGTGAGTATTGAATGGTTGAATGGTTGAATGACTGACAACTGTCTAACTGACAAAATAATGTCTGTCTGTCTGACTGACGACTGACTGACTGACGACTAACTGACTGACTGCTGACTGACTGACTGGTAACTGACTGATGACTGACTGACTGCTGACTGACTGACTGACTGACTGATGACTGACTGACTGACTGACTGACGACTGACTGACTGACTGACTGACTGACTGACTGACTGACTGACTGACTGACTGACTGACTGACTGACTGACTGACTGACTGACTGACTGACTGACTGACTGACTGACTGACTGACTGACTGACTGACTGACTGACTGACTGACTGACTGACTGACTGACTGACTGACTGACTGACTGACTGACTGACTGACTGACTGACTGACTGACTGACTGACTGAATGACGACTGACTGACTGACTGACTGACTGACTGACTGATGAAGATATCTGCCAAACAAATAACTGGCTGAATCACAGCTGATTGGCTCTTATTATGACTATTAGATGTCCGCAAGCAGCAGCAAATGGCTCAGTTAACCAAGGAAAGAGATCACTTGTTTGAGACCATCCGTACCTACAGGTCTCTATTTGATACTACCAGACAACTTATCCAGGAAATGAGAGGTAGGTCATCAGTGTCCATGTGTTTATTAAGGGAGTAGACAGTTGTAGACATTGCCATGAACCTCCCTCTAATTGAAGAGTTCAAAGTGAAAACGGCCGAAGTGACTTTTTGATTATATTTGTTCAATGGTATAAAATGGTAATAATTGACTTTCCTGAGCTGGAAAAATCAATCTCAGGACATCCATCAAAAAGTCACTTAGGTCATTTTCACAGGTTCCCTGCTAACAGAGGCTCACACAGACGTTAAATCACTCGAAAAGTGAGCCTCTGCCGAGCGAGGCCGTTTTCTTTGTTGTGCATGCGTTAGGTAACTAAGCAACCCCTGACGTCATTATGACGTTTCGTGTCTCGTGGGCTCGAAAAAATAAGCGGAGTTTCCAATTTGCTCATGTGCATCATCTAATTTCCGGTTTAAACCGGATAAACCCGGTTTTCTTCGTCCACGATTGTGGACGGCGGCACAACAAAGAAAACGGCCTCGCTCGGCAGAGGCTCACTTTTCGAGTGATTTAACGTCTGTGTGAGCCTCTGTTAGCAGGGAATTTCACAGGGAACTCTTCATTATTAAAGGATGAAGAGTTGATGAACAAAACCCTAACCCTGCAATCATATCCTTCTTGAGAATTATGGCAAAAAAGGAAAAGGGGAGGAGTACAAAGTGACAGAAAGCTATAGGAAAGGAAAAGAAAGGAAGAGAAGGGAAGGGAAATAAAGGAATAGAAAGGGAAAAGGAAGGAATAGAAAGGGACGTAATGGTAAATGAAGGAATGGGAAGGGCTGAAGAAAGGAAGGGAAGAGAAGGTAAAAAATGTAAAATCAGTACAGTCCTGTTGGCCTTGCCAAACCAGATTTAGTTTTCTGCCCTATGATTGTGCAATGATTTTAATACTGTCATTTATTGTAGTGTCTGTTCATGAGGCTGCACAACAAGAGCAAAAGTTAAGAGGAGAACTAAAGAAACAAAACATTGTTGATCAACATTTACAGTCTGTAAGTAGTAGATTGTGCAATATAACTGTACAAAGGATTTTTAAGAGCATGAAATTAGGTGTAAACAGTAATGTTCAATCTTCTCACTCTGATTTATACCATATTTATTCCAAGAAAAACCTACTATTTTAATAAATACCTCTCTCAAATAAATACCCCCTTACATCCTAAAAATACTGGATATAGGCACCCCACTCTCAAATAATACGCCCCCTCTTTCTTCTTCCCCAGTACACCTTACCCAAGTTGTCATCGTTGTTGTTGTTGTTGTTGTTGTTGTTGTTGTTGTTGTTGTTGGTCATTGGGCTTGATGTTTTGCTTTTGTTTCAGACGCAAAGTGTTGACTCCTATCTGCACATTTTGCTGAATAAGAGGCAAGATATTTCTAAAGCACCTCGGCGGCAATGTGGGTTAAATCCAGGGCCAACAGGAGATCCACATATTTTAGGAAAGGTTAATAATAAATTAAGGATTATTGTCATTAATTATTATTGTTGTTCTAATCTGCAAAACAATTTATAAATAGCTTCATCTTGTTTTATTTTGTATTTCCACAATACGTGTCTTTGTTATCATACTTTCAAAAATGTTTGCAGTTGTCTTTACCCTTTGTTTTTTGTTTTTTTACTATAACTACTCTAGGTAGGCCATCTTGCCCAAGTAGAAGATGACGATGTTGCTCGTGTTTTGTCCTGGCACATGGCTAGTGATATGGACTGTGTTGTTACACTCACCACAAGCAAAGCTAAAGAAGTTTATAATGAATCAAATGGGCAACAACAAGTTCTTCCTCTTGATTCTATTTATAAACAAAGACTGCCTGAATGGAACAGGTTAGACATAGTGAAATGGTATTCATTCATTCATGCATGCATGCATTCATTCATTCATTCATTCATTCGTTCATTCATTTGTTTGTTTGTTGTTCTAAGTTCTCTTCATTTACTCATTCATTCATTCATTCACTCATTCATTCATTTGTTTGTTCATTTGTTTGTTCATTCATTCATTCGTTCACTCCCTAAGGCCCAGTTTACACTTACAACCCATGTATAAGTGCAAACAATGTATACCCAGTCTTGGTATTTCATTTGTAATGGAAATGTGCAAAAATTCAAGCACAATAATGAGCAGCACATTAAGGAGTCTGAGTTATTATGCTTGTGTGAACCAGGTGTTATTTAACACATTCGCTCATCAATATATTTATTCATTTATCTTTCTTCCATTCATTCATTCATTCATTCAATCATTCACTTATGATTTTGCTTGTTCATGCATCAGTTAAATACATTCATTCATTCATTCATTCATCCATCCATCCATCCATCCATTTTGCATTCATTGGATTATCCGTGCACTGCTTCATGAATTCATTCATTCACTCAGACATCTACTTTGTACATCAACAGACCCCTCCCTCATGTTCGAAATGGGCCTCGTAATTACCAACCATCTGGTAACCCTGTGTATGCAAGGGACAAGTTAATATTCCCTGGTGAAGCAGCCAACTGCAAAATAGGTATGTGATTTAAGCACAGGGTTAGTGATACTGATCAAATTCTAAATTCTCTTCATAAATCTGTGAATTCCAAAGGAGAATTCAGGATTTGATCAAAGGCCACTTTTTTTTGTCTTTTTTCTTCTTTTTTTTTTTTCATTTGTGTAAGCAATGAATTTTACCCTTTTCACCTTTTTCCCTTTCTTTTTTCATCAATAACAGTGTTTGGTATGCTACTTGGTGATACTATTATCTTAGATGACTTGGACTGTGCCAATAAATATAGACAAGAGGTATGTACAGAACCCAAATAAAAACTTGAAGGGTTCCATGTGAAAACGGCCTAAGTGGCTTTTTTGATTATATTTTTTCAATGGTATAAAATGGTATAATTAACTTTCCTATGCTGGAAAAATTAATCTCAGGACGTCCATCAAAAAGTCACTTAGATCATTTTCACAGGGAACCCTTCACTTGTCTTCAATAACCCTCATTTCTTTGCCACATGATCGTTGACACTGTAGCTTACCAAGTTATACCTTTCTCATCTTAAAGGTCGTAAAACACACGCATTGTCCTACCATTTTAACACGGACTGGAGATAGAATTCGCAGTAATGGTATGTCCATACTTAAAATGATGTCAGAGTTTGGACATTATTAGATTCTCATTGTGATCACATTCAATTCTTGTAGGTAAATTTGGTGGACTTCAAAACAGGGCTCCCTTACTAGAGAGAATGCGTGGTGCAGTATTCTCTGCTCCTGTTCCCACTGCATATCGTACACTTTCTACACAAATAGGTAAAGCCTTAGTTCCTCTGCGCATGTGTGTTTTTCCTCAGTTCCTGGCATGATTCTCTGCTAGCAGTTTACCCAAGAGAGAGTTTACTAGCAGGGAAGTGGTAGAATAGTGTTGTTGACTTGGGGGAGGGGGTGAACTTCCATATATTTAAAATGTCCGGGGTGATCAAGGACTCAAGATACATTAATTTTTACCTCCAAACACAACACACATACAAAATTTCAATGTAGTACCATTTTCGATAAAACTACTGTCTGAGCATGCATGAGTACCTTAAAAGGTACCAAATTCCATGACTTTGACCCTAACACATACAGTGCTCATCAGTGATCATCCCTATGTGTGGGAGAGCATTGGAGAGTATTGCCATACTTCTGTAATCCAGGTTCAATTCCTACCATGCCTCGTTTAGAGAAAAACCTGAAAAACGTGAAATTTGTGTGGCTTGTCATCCATTTTTTTTTGGGGGGGGGGGGGAGAAAGGGCACACCACTGGTGCTGTGACGTAACATTTAACTTTAAACTTCCTTTTTACTGACTTACAACTTCTCCTGCGATCACATCAATTTTATACTTGTACTTTCAGAGCAATTGCAGGCCTATAAACAAGCAAAGATCAAGCACCAACAGGCAAAAGCAGATCTTGAGGTATGTCATTTACTGCATGTCGATAAACCAAACAATGTGTAAATCCAGAAAAAAATCCATACCTTCACCAAGGAGGGAATTGGAAATTCCAGGGGTCAGGGGGGTCATAGAAAGAACAAAATTACAGTTTTTGTATGGAAGAAAAATGGAAGTTCCAGGAGGTAGGGGGTCCATTTACAAATTCCCTCCTTGATGGGGTATAGACATTTTCTGGAACTACACAATCACAAATCTTATACTTGTGTGTTGTCTTTCCAAAGTGTACAAGCAGTACTCCAACTAAAAGGCAGTGCAGTATTGGTGCAAATTAAAGTGCCCTATTTCACTGTTAGGACCACTGTTATTGACAATTTTATAATTATTTTGTTATAACAGCTTCAACTAAAGCAAGGTCAAACAGCAGAAATGAAAGCCAAACATCAAGAATGTCATGATGCTGAAACCCAATTACGTATGATAGAAGAACGACTTGGCATGACCCCTACACAATACGACATGCCAGCAAGCCCAGCCACAATGTTACATACTGAGCTTAGCACACCCCTTAACAGAAGTGCCATCGCTTTGAGAAGAATACAAGACACTGGTTCACCAACCAACACTCTTGTGAATGGTTCTGCAAGTCATCCAAGGACGAGACGGGCCACTCCGTTAAACTCTGAGGAACCTAGAAACAGCAAGAGACCGAGGAGATTGTAACTAAGTTTAGCAAATCTCAGAAGCATTCCACAGTGAAGGGCCCTGAAAAAGTGCTCAGTGCAAGGGTTGAAAATGGCTACAAGAGGATGTTGGGCTTCAGATGCTTTTGGATGCCATTGTTTGATCTTTGACAACTTGGATATTTGAGCTGCCATCTCAAATCCAAATCTCTTTCATGATTATCACTTTCCTTGGATGTTTACGATGTTTATTATATTGAATCAATTGGGAATCACTGATTTACCTTTAAACTTGACAATGACTTAATTATAGTTGTTTTTTAACTAAAGGATTGTACATTTTTCTGATATTAATGTTTTATAAGCAGCAGACTTTCTAGCCGGTTTATGACTAATTATTAATTTCATGATCAATAAAGTCAATATTTATGCAAAATATATTTTGCTTTTCTTCCAAGATCCATTCCACATTTGAAGGGTTCCATGTGAAAACAGCCTAAGTGACCTTTTTGATATTTTTTCAATGGGATAAATTGGTATAATTGTTAACTTTCCTATGCTGAAAATCAATCTCTGGACATCAATCTCTGGACATCCATCAAAAAGTCATTTAGGTCATTTTCAGGGGGAACCCTTCCTTTATGCCTTTTTGTTTGAAAAATGCATGCTTTTCAAAATGTTTAGGCCCTTTGTCCAGAATGAGATGGTATTTTTGTAGGACAGGTACATCAACAAAACAAAACATCACTTGTTACAAGCTATATACATTTTTATTCTGATTTCACATTTCATTACAAACACCTGGTCACTACAGTCAAAAATAGAAAGCTTCCTAACATTTAATTAGATTCATCAATAGAACCCTTTAATTTTCTTCCTGTCCAGTTTCAAGGTCATCAGGTGATGCCAAAGACTCACACTTTTTGTGTAACATGACAACACTGAAACCAAACAGGAAGGAAACCAGAACTCTGCTAAGTGTGTTTAGTTTTCTTTGGGAATACAATGCCATGTCCTGTTCCATACTCAACATTAGCCCGATGGTCATCCAGCAGTTTGAACAATAAGCTTGGACGACACATTTAGTGGCATACTGGTAAGTAACAGACTGGCTGACATAATCACCCATTACGGCAATTTGCTGCAAACCTTTTTTCTGAACTAAGGGTTCCAGTGTTAAAAGTCTAATTACACCCAGCTGGACTTACAGTACTGAAGGTTTTGTTGCTGGAGTAATCGCACTTAATCCCTGAAATTGTACTACCAAAATAATGCAAAATAGCACTATTAAACAATGGAAAACAAAGGATTTTGTGCTTTTTAGTACTAATTATATTTTTGTACTTTTTCAAGGGTTAAGTGTGATCACTCTAGTATACATAAAAACAACTTTTAAGAGGCAGGAATGAAGAGCAGTCGCTGCTAAGATACTATAAATAATTTAGCTTGGAATATGATAACATGTTAGGATAAAGTTCATGGCACTGTTTATATTTTATTTGTCTTTTCCTATTCCATATTTCTCTTTCATTTTTTCAAGGTCTTGTTTCTTCTTTTCTTTGTCGAGTTTTTGGAAAGCCTGAAAAAGTAATAAAACAATCAATCAATAATCCAGTAAACTTAGGAAATAGGCTTTATAACCTGGTTCCCAGCTATCAATGACTTTGAACAAAGGTTTCAATTCAAGGCTATTTGGGCAAGTTTCTTGACAATTTTGTACTTTTTACTTGATAGCCTCATATTGAAACCTTTGTTAAAAGCAATAAATTGTTATCACAAAGCACAGACTTACTTTGTTGGACTGATAGTATAAGACGACTAAATATCTGTTACAGACGTTAAACCCTGATAAATGGTCGCACGCATTCTTGGCATCAAAGATGTCTTCATATACAACGAATGCTGTCCCTCTGGTATCAGGTGCATTGCCACTAGAAATCAAAACAGAGAAAAAAAGAAAATGAGGCAATATATCTTGCTTTTTCTTAAAACCATATTGTCTGCCTAACAAATTAATTTTTTCCTTCCATAAAATGTTTTTGTGCCAGTGTCATGAGCTTGGTCCTCACTCCATATAGAGTAAAACTAGAGTGGCTCTCAGCTATGCCTTGTGTAACTGATTCACTTTTTTGGTGTATGCACCCACAACTTGATAGAAGCATGCTTAAGCCTGGCTCAAACTAGCATCAGAATTGGAACTTTAAGAGAAGCTTTAGTCTCCCTCGCAGCCGTGTTTAGCCTCGTCACGCAACGCTCCCTCGGAAAAACACGGCTGCTTCAGTGGGTGCTACATTCCATTCCAATTGTATCAGTTGTCCAATCAGAAGATACATCAGCAAACGGTCCATTTCCCGTGTTCCGGAAATAAGTTTTATATCTGTCAACACCACAAAGAGAGTAAACATTGCACTACCAAAAATAAGTTTCAAATTTTTGAATACGAAAAGATATATACAGATGGAAGATCAGTAAAACTTTCTTCTTTGTATATTTCTCAAATGATACCAGACACTTCGAATGAAACGAAGTGAAGTGTTTGTAAACTAGATGTTGTTTTGGGATCCGAGGTTAATCCAATTATTCTCCAAGTCAACGGAACGCTATATGTAGACCTTTTGGCATTTTTGGAGCGAATGACTCCTTGATTTTGAGAGTCAAGCTCTGATTGGTTAAGGACTTGGAATGGAATGTAGCGCCCATTGAAGCAGCCGTGTTTTTCCGAGGGAGCGTTGCGTGACGAGGCTAAACACGGCTGCGAGGGAGACTAGAGAAGCTTATGACCAGTGCGAACAAATAATCAGTTGGAATTGGAAAGATCAGAAGCATTTATTTTTCTTACAATTCCGATTATGACAATATGATCCAGTGTGAACCAAAGAATCAGAATTGGAAGGATTTGGTCAATGATAAAGCTCAAGCCCAGGCTATTCAGAGCTCATGTCCAGGCTATTTTAGAACTTATGGGAAAAACAAAGGCAAGGGACAAAGTGAGGTTTATGATTCTCCTTTGTTCTGATCCTAAGCTTCTTGCAATTATGACTGTGATTATGAATTTTGACTCCAAAACTTACAACACTACAACCAGACTTAAGTGTGTAATAATTCACGAGTGTGAAATGGGCCACACTATGCCATGATTGTATTAGTGCTGTGTTGTCTATAAAAACATTGGAAATTCCTGCCATAACTGTTCATGCCATGACCGTGTTATCACAATCATACAAAATCTACTCTAATTGCTTAACAGTAATGTCTTATCCCATCAAATGCTGAGACATGGCACAGCACAGTATGGCATGGAATTTTTGCTCAGTCATATAAACTTTGCTATATTGTCCTTACACTCTTATCTGTCGTATTGCCCCATATTTTCCAAATATATCGTATAATTCTTCAGCTGTTATCTTGTAAGGAAGATTTCTGTGGAGTCAAAATACGTCGATTAACATACTATCAGTAACACCACGCTACAACGATTTGAGCTTCTCATTGCTTTATTCAAAATCAAGCAAACTGTATAGTAACTAACCATATTCCGTTAAAATAGCACCATAATTGCCTTTATTGCTATACAGCCTTACCTTACATATAATATTCTGTTAACTTCGGGCGGCAGGCGAACCTGTTTACAAAATAACACGAAATTTAAGCTTATCAACCAAGAAATCCAAATACATGCTGCTACAGTCTAGAATGAAATATTTGTCAAATAATTTGGAACAGCGATTCGTGTCAAAAATTAAAAAATCTACACCAGTATTCAGACACTTCGAGAATTTGCGATCTTAGCTCATGATCTATAACAATATTTAACTAATATGAAGTAACAACACCAACGAAAATAGAAATTTTTCATACTCACATTCGCCTTTCTTTGACTTTGCATCGCCATCTTGAAATCGTCTGAATGACGTTTGCAATGACTTGTGGGTAAAACACAGGCTTCCCATACGTTACGTTTTTACATATAATAAAAAATTCGAATGAAAATACAAATTTTGAAGAAATTATTACATGTTTATCTTTGAGAAAAGAAATTTCATGAATTGAATTTAATATTTTGCTTATTTGTAAATGGTTTACGAGCGACTGGAATTTTCACTTCCTGTCTGCATGTTCACTTCCTTTTACTGAAGGCTTCTGGGATAGGAGGAAGGGCAAATGAACATTTCGTGGCATGGACCCCATGTAAGACCCGAATCCAAATGTCCTGAGCTGGAACGCATGTGGTGCACCTTTTCGTAGTAGGCGTAGAGACCGTAATTCTATTCAAGACCCGTATCTTCACGTCCTTTGTAAGACCCGAATCCAAATGTCGTGTTTTGGAAGACCCGAATCCAAATGTCGTGTTTTGGAATGCCCGTCGCTTTTGGCCTAGCGTAGCCTGCGTAGTAAGCGTAGCCTGCGTAGTAAGCGTAGTCTTCGTAGTAAGCGTAGCCTTCGTAGCCTTCGTAGTAAGCGTAGCCTTCGTAGTAAGCGTAGCCTTCGTAGTAAGCGTAGCCTTCGTAGTAAGCGTAGCCTTCGTAGTAAGCGTAGCCTTCGTAGTAAGCGTAGCCTTCGTAGTAAGCGTAGCCTTCGTAGTAAGCGTAGCCTTCGTAGTAAGCGTAGCCTTCGTAGTAAGCGTAGCCTTCGTAGTAAGCGTAGCCTTCGTAGTAAGCGTAGCCTTCGTAGTAAGCGTAGCCTTCGTAGTAAGCGTAGCCTTCGTAGTAAGCGTAGCCTTCGTAGTAAGCGTAGCCTTCGTAGTAAGCGTAGCCTTCGTAGTAAGCGTAGCCTTCGTAGTAAGCGTAGCCTTCGTAGTAAGCGTAGCCTTCCTAGTAAGCGTAGCCTTCCTAGTAAGCGTAGCCTTCGTAGTAAGCGTAGCCTTCGTAGTAAGCGTAGCCTTCGTAGTAAGCGTAGCCTTCGTAGTAAGCGTAGCCTTCCTAGTAAGCGTAGCCTTCGTAGTAAGCGTAGCCTTCGTAGTAAGCGTAGCCTTCGTAGTAAGCGTAGCCTTCGTAGTAAGCGTAGCCCTCGTAGTAAGCGTAGCCTTCGTAGTAAGCGTAGCCTTCGTAGTAAGCGTAGCCTTCGTAGTAAGCGTAGCCTTCGTAGTAAGCGCAGCCTTCGTAGTAAGCGTAGCCTTCGTAGTAAGCGTAGTCTTCGTAGTATGCGTAGCCTTCGTAGTATGCGCAGCCTTCGTAGTAAGCGTAGCCTTCGTAGTAAGCGTAGCCTTCGTAGTATGCGTAGCCTTCGTAGTAAGCGTAGCCTTCGTAGTAAGCGTAGCCTTCGTAGCAAGCGTAGCCTTCGTAGCAAGCGTAGCCTTCGTAGTAAGCGTAGCCTTCGTAGCAAGCGTAGCCTTCGTAGTAAGCGTAGCCTTCGTAGCAAGCGTAGCATTCGTAGTAAGCGTAGCCTTCGTAGTAAGCGTAGCCTCCGTAGTCAGCGTAGCCTCCGTAGTGAGCGTAGCCTTCGTAGTGAGCGTAGCCTTCGTAGTAAGCGTAGCCTTCGTAGTAAGCGTAGTCTCCGTAGTGAGCGTATTCTCCGTAGTCTTCGTAGTAAGCGTAGCCTTTGTAGTCTTCGCAGTCTTTGTAGTCTTCGCAGTCTTCGTAGTCTTCGTAGTCTTCGTAGTAAGCGTAGGCTCTGTAGTCCTCATAATCTCCGTAGTAAGCCTAGTGTTCGTAGTAATCGTAGTCTCCGTAGTAAGCGTAGTCTTCGTAGTCTCCGTAGTCTCCATAGTAAGCCTATTCTCCCTAGTAAGCGTAGTCTTCGTAGTCTTCGTAGTATTAGTAGTCTTCGTAGTAAGCCTATTCTCCGTAGTAAGCGTAGTCTTCGTAGTCTTCGTAGTATTAGTAGTCTTCGTAGTAAGCCTAGACTCTGTAGTCTTCGTAGTCTTCGTAGTCTCCGTAGTATTAGTAGTCTTCGTAGTAAGCCTAGTCTCCGTAGTTTTCGTAGTCTCCGTAGTAAGCGTAGTCTCCATAGTAAGCGTAGTCTCCGTAGTCTTCATAGTCTCCGTAGTAAGCGTAGTCTTCGTAGTAAGCGTAGTCTTCGTAGTAAGCGCAGTCTCCATAGTCTTCGTAGTCGTCGTAGTCTTCTTAGTCTTCGTAGTCTGCGTAGTCTTCGTAGTCTTCGTAGTCTTCGTAGTCTTCGTAGTCTTCGTAGTCTTCGTAGTCTTCGTAGTCTTCGTAGTAAGCGTAGTCTCCGTAGTAAGCGTAGTCTCCGTAGTAAGCGTAGTCTTCGTAGTAAGCGTAGTCTTCGTAGTAAGCGTAGTCTCCGTAGTCAGAGAAGTCTCCGTAGTAAGCGTAGTCTTAGTAGTAATCGTAGTTTCCGTAGTAAGTGTAGTCTTCGTAGTAAGCGTAGTATTCGTAGTCTTCGTAGCCTTGGTAGCAAGCGTAATCTTCGTAGTAAACGTAGTCTTCGTAGTCTCCGTAGTCGTCGTAGTAAGCGTAGTCGTCGTAGTCATCGTAGTCATCGTAGTTTTCGTAGCAAACGCAGTCTTTGTAGTCTTCGTAATCTGGGGGACATGTCATGCCTATTATCTTATATTATTATTTTAATATCCTTTATAATAATTACGTGGTGTTATATTCCTTAACTGCAGATGGCACCATTAACAACAAGATCCTCTATTATTGTCGACTTTGGTGTTTTAAGGCTAACCTTTTTCGAGTCCCACAAGAAACGCCTTTGGGCCATCAAAGGCCTTGTAAGTATTTTTTAAAGTGTTGTTCGGAAACTCTGTCTTGATTGTTGATATTAATTTTCATGTCCTACCTCTTTTAGATGGAGTCTCAGTTTGAGATAACAAAGCGGTTGGCAGAGGTTGATTTTGGGATAGTTGGGGTACTACCCATCATTACCCCTCTAGACACCCCACTGTGCGAAGGCATGGCGGTGGACGAATATGGCAAGTAGTGGACCAAGTAGTGTACGTTTTTAATCTATTGAAACACTTGATCTCTTTCTACAGATCCCGATTTCGACCTTCTGCCACCCCAGCCAGATTCGTTCCCCTCCCACGTCCCCTCAACTAGTGTCGATGACCTCATCGATGAGCCCATTGAAACCTCTTGGGTTACCCACAACGAGGGGACCCAAACGGAGCTGTGCTGCACTCGCTGTGATGGCCTCATAGTGTCGCACTCTACACTGTGTCTTGAGTGCGACACATTCATTGAGGCCAACGACGACCTGCTGGACGTTGGAGCATTTGAAGATAAGAGCCCCTATCAGGCACTCACTCATAGAGCGATTGCTCTACAGACTGAGGTAAGTACTTGTTGTTCTATTGCTTTATCTGATTGCCGATGATGACCTGTGACATTTGTCTTTAGTTGCCTGATAGGGTGAACTCAGCCAACCAAACTGAGACTTTCACGTCTGAAGCTGCATCACAAACCTATGGACCACAAAAGGAAGGAACCGTAACCCTGCCATTCCTGGATGCACGCCTTTGTCTCGACCTCCCTAGACTTAATCCAAACCTTAGGGTCTATGGACCGAAACCAACTTATGGTCCATGGACTAGGGACTCATAGGTCCACGCAGAGGCGGAGGAAAGGCAAGAAGACGTCTATCCATGCACTGGCAGCCAAACCTCAAGTCAGGGGATGGATGTATCCACGCAGACTGTACGTGAGGAAAAACCAGTCATAAGGCAGCTTGCCCAGAAAGCCCTTGCCGAACTGGCTCCACAGGAACCTGCACATCAACCACCACCCGACTCTGTGCAAGGTGTGGATCAAGGTACCGAAAGCCCTGGAGGTATTCTCCACGAAGACGGCGAAATGGAAGGCCTCAGGTAGCCCATGCCTCGTCGCACATTCGGACCGATTTTCTGACAATCAGACCTGACAATCGGACCTTTTTCGAACAATCGGACCTTGCTCGCACAATCGGACCAAATTCTGACATTCGGACCTTACAATCGGACCTTACTCGCACAATCGGACTCTGACTCTCGAACAATCGGACCTATGCCTTTTTTTTTCGAATTTGATTCCCAGATATCTTTTAGAGTACAATAGCTACAATCACGCAATGTATAGGAAAGTTGTAGGTGGGAAACTTTTCTTCTCAATGATGTTTATCAAAGGTCCTAACGTCTTATTTTTAGAAAGATAGTGGTTTTCAAAGTAAGGCCTGTGTGTACTTGTGGTACCCCAGACATGTGATTCCACCACTAAATGGCCACATAAAGGTGTGACGCTCAATTGTTCTACTAATATGTTGTTGTTATGTGACAAGAAGCTATACTTAGGCAATATATAATGAAAATATGAGTTTAGGTCACCTTCTTCAGTTTAACTACAATATAGGTCTCTCTTGGATTTGTTTAGGTTTATATTTTGGTTGGAACAGTGATATGTGCTGCCTTGATATTGACATATGCCTTTGGAATCCTCTCTGGACTCGAACCAGAACCGCTTTGCACGGCGACCAACAGGAATATGGTGGCACCGCAATTCAATGCAGCGCCTTGGATGAGGTGCATGTATGGTTATCAATGGTTTTGCCAGCTGAGTGAATATTGGCTGTTGTAGGCCGACGGCACTGATCAACCAGGCCATCTGTCGTGTTTGAATAAAACTGATGTATGAGGACAAAAAAGCTGTGCCAAGGCCGGACAGTAACCTCACTACCGTAGGGTTCAACGCGTGTGTGGGCACTGTTGTAGGCTGGAGGTCATAAGTGTGGGATGTGTGTATGGTTACCAAAGGGTTTGCCAGCTGAGTGAATATTGGCTGTTGTAGGCGGACGGCTAAGGCAAGACCTCCAACGTGTTAAATGCCAGGCCGTCTGTGGTGTGTGAATAGACGTGTAAGTTTCTTTTGCCGGTGCCAGGCTCCAGAGCCCACTATCGTAGGGACCACGCGTGTGTTAGCACCTGTTGTAGGGTGTGGTGTGTGTATAGACGTGTAAGTTACCTTTGCCGGTGCCAGGCTCCAGAGCCCACTATCGTAGGGACCACGCGTGTGTTAGCACCTGTTGTAGGGTGTGGTGTGTGTATAGACGTGTAAGTTACCTTTGCCGGTGCCAGGCTCCAGAGCCCACTATCGTAGGGACCACGCGTTTGTGTGCACCTGTTGTATGAAGTGCATCAGCAAAGTTAAGGGTTCATGCTTGGTTCTTTTCCTCTGTGGCTTTGCTTCTTAAGCTTCCGCATGTTATTAACTTTGTTGATGCACCTTGTTTGCCACACAAGCGTACTCCCCTTTGTCCATATGGCCTTCGCTCCTTCGTGGGACAGGAAAACCTGTTTGACGTCCGCCTCCCTCATTGGTATTTCTTTGCCAGATGGCTTCAGCATCTTGCGGAAGGCGTCGGCGAGGATCTTCTCACTGCTCAGCGTCCACTCATATCGAACGTTGGCGTCGTCATATGGGCTGACACCAATGACAGCAGGCTCAGGGTTGGCGACTTCGTCTGCATCACTTGAAGCACTCAACCCCGAGGGTCCCGGCAAGTCTCTGGCAGAGGACTCAGAAGAAGGGGGAAGGACTGTAGCGTTAGCAAGGGCTTCCCGAAGGATCCCATGTGCCCTCTCAGCCCGACGACCCTTACTGGTCATGTCATACCAGTTCCTCGCCGTTTCCCTGGAGTGCTTCATCAGCACTGCCAAGTCCAGCTTCTCGCTTTCTTCCCTCCCTGCCATCTCCATATGACTGACCCACATCTTTCTGAACTGAGTGGGGCTGAACTTCTTGTGGATATGGACGTGGCACCTGTCTCGAAAGGATTTCAGGCAGTCACTGACGTTGCTTGAGGACACTTTTGAGCCATTGGCGGTCAAGAAAAGCTCAGTGACGCCTGTTTGGGGAGTACGGCTGCGGGCACATTTAATGTAGGACGTCACCATTTTGACGTCGTCTTCCGTGAGGAAGAGCACGGCAGGTCCTTCACTCTCCTCCGTCTTGTGGTTCAGCACACGAATCTCGTAGACACCAGTTTCCGGCTTGAAAACTCGGGAATGGAACTCCCTCATGGTCAAGTTGGCCACTAACCCTGACCGCGAGGAATGGGTTAGGGTTATCTTAAACATGAGGAAGTTCCTAAGCAGTGTTGCCTCTTGATCTGGGACTCGTGTGCTCCACGCACCCAGGTAGTCGTGCTGTTCAAAGAGGGCCAGGAGACTCGATTGGCATTTCCTGTATGTCTCCGACGTCACCAGCCTCTTGACGTCCTCGACCATCAGCAGATTTTCCTGGTCCTCTTTGATCTGCGTGCTTCTCTGCCGTGCGCAGTCCTTCCTCAGGGAACTCCTCCACTTGGCTTGGTACCCCTGCAAAATTATCAGCTTGTCCTTGGTCTTGGCGTCGAGCGCAAATTTTGCAGGGGTATCTGTGCGGGTGGTGACAAACTTGAGGTAGTCCTCAAGCGTTGTCGAATAGCCCTTAAGGGTCGTGCCCTTTCTACTGGGGTCGCGAAAAAAACTGATCCACAGCCTCATGTACTCTTGGAAGATGTATTCCAAGGTACCATCGTGGTCAGGCTTGGTCTTCATGGCCATCAGGTGGACTTTCGCGGCCTCAGCAGTGGCTACCTCAGGAGCCTTGTTGCCCCCATGTGGCATAGTCAAGTGCTCCTGATACGAGGCAAGAGACTCGTTGAACTGGTCAATATTGGGATTTGACCGGCTCAGTAGCTGAAAAGGGCTACGACGCTTACGGCTATTCCTGTCCTCAGGCTTGCCACCACTCTCGTCGTCGTCGGCGCCCATCTCCTCATCTTCCTCTTCTCTCTCCCCGACCCAGTCCTGGTCATCGTCACAGTCACTGTCCCAGTCATCCCGGTCCTCCTTGTCAGAGGGTGACAGGTCCTCTTCTGGAGGAGCCGGGATGCCCGTCCTTCGTCGCTTTGGTCGGGGAGAGGGAACGTTGTCCTCCT